>VZRZ01002702.1:2850397-2878682 GCA_013398175.1 Climacteris rufus | reverse complement strand
CCCCGGGCCGGCGGCCGCGGCTGTCACTGCACCGGGCCCGGCCCGCAGCGCGCCCATGCGCTGGGAAGGGCTGGGCGGTGGGGACGCGGCGGGCAGCGGCCAGTGCAGGGCCCTTCGGCTTCGGCATTGGGGAACTGCCTCTCCGAACAGCCCATGCCAAAATGATAGGAGCTCAGAGGGCGGCGATTACATCATTGAAACAGCTTTGCAGTAATCTGGACCCGTTGTTTTTGCAAACAGAAGCGTAGTGGCTCAAAGAACCACAGTTATGTAGCACATAAGGCCTAGGAATAATAATTAAAGAACTGGTAAAAAACGTTGCTGTGCTTTAGGCTGAAGAGCTGGCCTTTTACCACCAATTAGAGAAATGTGTCTAAAATCCAGATGTAAAGGAAGTTCCATTAACGGTTGCCACGGTGTTTTGTTTTGTTTTGTTTTCCTTTAAGCAGAGCATCTCTCAAGAAAACTCGCTTCAAAAGTGGAAAGAGCCCCTTCTACAATGATGAATGCCGACATGGATGGTATAAGTTCTTGATGTTCTTGTTCTTCATTGTTACTCTTTCTACTTAATATAATTTCTAAAACTCTCATGATTTATTGCAGCTGTTGAGGCTGAGAATCAGGTGGAATTAGAAGAGAAAACACGGCTTATTAATCAAGTTTTGGAACTGCAGCACACACTTGAAGGTTAGCAGCTTGACACATCAGATTTTTTACAAGCACATAAGCAAAAGAAGAGAACGTGACTGCTCTGCCCTACCTTAGTCACAGTGTCCAGAAGTATGTCACTTAAAGCAGTGGAAGGTACATAAGCAAGGTTTTGGAAATAGTTTTCTTCTTCCTCTTTATGTAACATTACCTTTGCTCGACTTGGATAATACACATCAAGCAGAATGGGTGATACAGTTAATTTGACCAGGCTTATTAGCTGACACACATCTGAGTCTGCTCATCACTGAACTCTGGCTTCCAAGTAATTATTTTGCAATAGCTTAATTCAAAAATTTAAGAAAGTAATAAAGATACAGACTCGCAGTAAGTTTAACAAGTGTGTCAAAATACTGTACCACAAAATAATATAGGGAAAATGGGCTTTAGGTAAAACTTGGGTAAGAGAATGTTTTATAACAGAATACCCTCTGGTAATGTTTTCTGCATTAAAGGTGTGAATAGTCTGATGTAAGCCCATAAAACATACTCATGATTGTATGCAATAGTGTCTAATTTTTTTTTTATAATATCACCTTCGCAGATCTCTCAGCACGAGTAGATGCTGTTAAGGAAGAAAACTTGAAACTGAAATCAGAAAACCAAGTTCTTGGACAATATATAGAAAATCTGATGTCAGCATCTAGTGTTTTCCAAACAACTGACACAAAAAGCAAAAGGAAGTAAGGGTTGACTCACAGATTCTGTCATTGTATCGCTGCTGTCTTTTTTTTGTTTTGACTGGCATAGGCTACATAAGCTAAAATACCTTAGTTTGTGGCTTACTGGATTCTTAAAGATTATGAACTTGGGTAATAAACAGAATTAAGAGCATTATCATGAACAGGAGACAGAAGTTTGTGTATTAGGATGAAGCAATGTGCAAATGTAGTGTAGATAATGACAAAATTTTCATATTTGTTTTAAGAATGAGCATATCTTGTTAAAAGCTTATTCAGTTTGTTGGGTTAGACAAAGGTCTATTGGCACTCTGAGGTCTTAGGGTAGAGTTCCTGACTAGCCAAATACTAGTTACATTATTGTGTTGAAACCCCATTTGGTAAAAATATTCAGAGTTTAATTGCATCACTTTTTTCACCTCAAACGTGTTTACTGTGTAGTACTGTTTATAGCTCTGCAAAGCAGCTTGAAACAAAAACCTATAAACCAGTTAAGCATTTCTGTGAAGTAGGAACAGTATGACATTGTTTGCAGGGCTTGCGTACAGAAAAACAGATTTTTTTTTTTGGAAGGGTGAGGGAGGAGGAACAAGGGTAAGCAACTTAATCAGGGAAATACCAAACTGAAGCAGTATCAGAGTGTTGTAATAGGTACACTTGAAACCATTGTCACTTTCTCATTTCCCCAAAGAACAATCAGCATCAGCATGTATGACCTTCCTGAAGTTTTTCTGTTGTGTGATGAAGAGTTAAGGAAAACCATGAGTGATAAACTTTCCAGAAACAGGTCAGCAATGCTCCTCCTGCTCGCGAACAGCCTGCAGTGAGGAACTGAGAACAAGTCTTTCCTTCCCAGCTTTTAGTTTCCTCCCAAAGTGCCAAACTTGTCTTTGCTTCAGGCCTCAGAGCAGCTGTTTTCCTGTCTCAGAGCCTGAGCTTGTGAAGTGCCTCTTGAGGCACTGCATGAAAATATCCAAGGCAGAAGGCTGCAGTGGAACAAAGGGGGCTTTTGCCTCTCCAAACTGCTGTTCTGAGCAGTGCCTGCTGTCAAGGTGCTGTTTTTTACTGGCTTGGCTGTTAGCAGGGTTTGTAGGGGAGCTCAGCACAGGTTGTGGGTCTGAGCACTTCCACAGAGGCAGCATGTGCAGCATAATCAGTATTAAGGGAGAGCAGAAGCTGAAATGCAAATAACAATGTCAGTTTTATCAGTACTTAGTTGCATCTGTTTTACCTTGCCCCACAGCAGCACTGCAGCCTTATTTATGGATGTTAGCTAGGACTGAAGGCTCTCTTCAGTAGTAAAGCCATTTTACTGTCCCTTTTAAAAGGGAACCACTAGTTCAAGGATTTCTTTCCATTGTGCTGTGAATGAGTCAGTGTAATAGAAGAAGGAATCCCTCTCAACTCCAAAGTTTCTTAGCATCTAGGCACTGCTGTGTCTCAAGTATAAGTTGACATGGTGAGGTTCCCCCTGCAAAAGATGAGGTTTCCCATTTTCCCCCCATTTCAAGTGGTTGTACAGCACTCACTGGAGTGTCAGCAAAGTCAAAAGACTGCAAACAAAGCACTGATAGGTCTTGAGGGCTGTTCACAAGTCTGGATCAAGAAACCCAGTGATGAAAATGTTTTACCCACCAAGACACAAATGGGTGATGATGCCATTTGTGTCATGGGGGCCTTGTAAACATCTAAAATTATTTTTAATCTTCTACAGCCCATTTTCTCACATTACTGGAACTCTAAATTAATCCAGGAATTGCTAGCAGGTAGAGTAGATCACATGGTTAATCCACAGTTTGAGCATTAAAGGCAGAACAATCACAAGCACTTGATTTCTGAAGGTTGCATTGCATTACAGCCATGACAGCTTTAAACCCACGTCACTGCCATCTCCATCTGCACTGTAGATCACCTGGTAACACAGCATGCACTTGTTAGACTTCAGCAATTCCAAGATAAAGTAATCTTAAAATCATGCATTTGTATTGTAGATTGGATAGTGATATTTTATCCATCAGTGTGTATATAGTAGTTATTTCATCCCCATGGCATTCTACATCCCATTACTGTGGCCTTCATTTAACTTATGAACATTTTAAAGATGTTGTATTTCTGACTTTACACTAAATAAAAACTTTTCCTTTGTCTTGATTAGTTTGGTTTCACATTTGTAAACCCTAAAACTTCTCACACCTAGCTGTAGTCACAAGGTTGGAAAGCAGTAGGGTTTGTGATCATCTTAGTTTCTATATAGCTGAACTGTCTGAAAGACTAGATGTAACCAAATATGAAGATTAAACCTTGGTTAATAGATCTAGTTTCAGCAAAGCTTCAGTTCCTGACTCACTTGATATTTTCAGCCACAAATTTTACATTTCTGTATATGTTCCTCTTGTGGCCAGAGAAAAACGGAAAAGGATTGGTAGACTGCATCCAGTGTCATCAAAAAGCTAAAACTTGCAGCTCTCCATGTGGGAGACCATTAAGCCAAGTTAGAACACAGGAAATGTAACTCTTTCCTCCCTTAGTGATCTCTACATTAGACAGCAGAATTACTGCTTCATCATGCCTTCAGGAATGTGGGTGCCAACTGAGCAGTACCTTCAGCTGTAACTAAATAAAAGGGCCTCAGTCCTGCTTGGTCTTCCTGCATGCAGAAATCTGGGATCCTTAGTAGGGCCTCTTTATCAAGCTGTGATGTAGCTGGTGGGAGGGCAGGCTGTGCAGGTCTGATACTCATGGACTTCCAGAGATGACTGACAGTTTTAACAGCAAGGCATCCTGGAACTGAAAATCATTACTTTGTTAATTTTAAAGCTTTTTCAAGCAGCCATGATGGCAAGATCAAGTATTTTTCCTGAAATACCTCTTCAGATAAAAGTGGGTCATGAACAAGCATCAATAAAGAGGGCTTACCCTTTTGCCTGGCTTTCTACATGTAGAGCCCCAAATCCCCAAAGCTCTGCTATTTCTCCTCTAATTGCCAGCATCAATCTAGATCCAAACAAGCTGATGCACAGGATGTTTTCCATCTTCAGGTTCTAGGTGGTCAGGGTTGATAGGGCTTTAATCAATACTTTATGGGAACCTCAAGTTCAACACCCTAAGGGAAGAGTAGAATCCCCCATGGGGTGACCAATCCCTGGAGTAACTCAATCACATCAAAGAAACTAGAGTAATTAGAGTAACTGTATCATATCAAAGAAAAAACCCCAAAACAAACACAACCCACTCCAGATGCTGTAACAATTGTAAAGGGCTTTTATCAGGTTCAGACATAATTGATGCAGAAGGACAGCTGAAATGCTCCCTGACAGCTCTCAGCAGCTGTTGGTAGCAGGATACTACACTGTTAACAACTTCTGTCTATTGCTGAAGAGTCATTGGAGTCTTCAATTCTTACCTTCTGCATGGAGACCCTCAATAAGGAGGTGGGAACTTGCACTTAACTTAAAAAAAGACACAAATCCCCCCAAATTAAACAAAAAACCTGGAGACCTTTCTGTGTCATTCACAGCAAGTAAGAGTCAAACATAATTAACTTTTGAACACTTCAGAACAAGCACCTGAGAACACTGGCTTCTTCTTTAGGGTTAAGCATTCATTTCTTGAGAGAATTCCATGGAATCTTCTTTGAAAATACTTCTTTTTAAACTGAACCAATTTTTTGCCAGGCACAAGAAAATCTGTTAGATTCCTTATGGATTAATGTATTTCTACTTGTTTGTAATGTATGGCTACTTTTGCTAGCATTTAATATTCTACTACTGCCAGGCAGCAAGAGACTTCTGGTAACTGAAATTTTATTGTTTTAATATACAGCTGAACTTTAACAAAACAAAGGTTCTTTACAATATGCAGTTTATTTAAACTATATTATGAGAATGCCCAAGTTACTCACATCTGTAAAAAACTTAATCCGTCAAAAATTCTTATCGATATTAAATTTCATATTAAGCAAGAATTAATAAATATTTTTAGGTGACAATATACACTTAGCAAGTATTCTATAAACAGAGGTTATACCACTCTGGCTTGGAACATGAGAACTATAAAAGTTTGAAAAAATCATTCTGTATATCACTTCTGCAGATTTGATACCTGCATTGAAAAGTAAAACAAGTCACATTAATTACCACTTGTATTCTATTTTAAAATAGCTCTTAAAAATAAATTACAGTAACCAATGCCTAAAGTGAACAGGTGACCACCCATGTAACAAGATCAACTAAAATAAATAATTTACAATAAAAATCGTTGCTAGCACAAAATTATCATACAAAAACAATTATTGCATTTAGCTCTGCACAGAAAAAAAATACCTTTTCTCATAGCAATGTGAACTGCTATAGATGCTACATCTCTACTACCATTCTCTTTTAGCTGAAAACTGTAAACAGCTAACTTTGTGCTAGAGCTGCAAAGGTATTATAATTTATTCAGTTAAAAAAATATTTAGAGTAAGTTTATCTCCAACTAATACTAATTTCTAAGAAACTTCAAATCTTAAGAATCTTCACCTAAAAATCAGTTGTTCAACTTGTAGTTTCCCTTTTATTTTGAATTCAGAATCCCAGCAAACTCTTCACACGTAGTGTTTCTCCTTAAGAAAAGGGAATCGAGGAAGTCTGAGATGGTTAAAGAGGTCAGAGAATTAAAACAGGAGGTTAAGCAGCAACGAGCCCCCCTTTTCCCTTCAAAGCTCAGAAGGTGCATGCTGCCAGGCCCACTGCAGTGGCACTCCAGGAGTTGCTGTCTCTGGACCTGCAGGTAACAGCTGCAGAGAACTCAGTCCTTCCGTACTCTTCTTTTGCGCACGGATTTCGGTGGGTGATCTTCCATCCCTTCATCAGCTTCTTTCTTCTGCAAAAAGAAAACCAAATGCAGCATTAACATTTTAAACCTCTTTTAATTATTCTTCCTCCTGAACCCCTGCTCACGTTATCCCCAAATGCAACACTTAAGTGATAGGACGTTTTTTCCACAACACTGATCTAATGATTAATAAAGTGGGTACACAACTCTTCCTTTCTATATTCAGAGGGAAGAGAAGTCTAAAGTGATGTCAGAAATTTGGTTTTGCCCATGTATTCACTGGTTTAAAAGCAGAGACTTTTCAATTAAAGCACTCAGAAAAGCAAGCCATGGCCTCATTGTGATGATGTGTAATGGCACAGACACATTCAGAGCTTGCTATTACATTCACAAGGAGTCGTGAGTCTTAGGGCTCATCAGATACTGTATTCCTGGGTAAATGTACAAGGAAAAGAAAACTTCCTACAGGAACAAGAGGAAGTACTGAATAAGAGGTAATTAATTAAAAACTTCAGTGCTGAAACAAAGCAGCCTCATGCAAGGTACAGTTTCCTAGAGGAGTTTTACATGAAAAGAAGTAAACATTGCATTAAACTCCCCTAAACTGGGAAGGGACTCATTTAGGGAGTGACAAGCACAACATGACCAATGGGTGGATCTAAAGTGTTCCAGACACACCAGTTTCTAAACAAAAGGATACTGAGTAATTGACAACCATTCCATTCTACAATGTTATTTAACAACAAACATTCTGTTGATTATCTGGGTGACTGGATTAATCTGCACAAGAAGAACAAAACTGCAGGTGCTGAATTTAAAAACAGTATAGTAATGTTGCTTCCAACCTTATTTTGGAATGAAAACCCCAAAATGTAACTGAAGGTTTTTCTAGCTCTCAGGAGAAGGCTATTCAGTGAGAAGCACACATTCTATCAATTAAGAAGCACAGTGAAGAGTGACCAATCTGCTGCAGCATCCAGATTTTGAAGACTAGCAAGTCATTCAATAAACCTGTTAAAAATCATACTCCTGTAAAAATATTTCATGTTTAGAGAGCTGCATGATCTCTTCTATGCTATACCTGTATTTATACTGAGTACTTGAGGTGTCAGACTCAAAGGAAAACATATTTCCACCTCAAGATTTGTTTTATGGCTCAACAGAAGAAAAATAGTTGTAGGTAAGGTAACTGGGCTTAGTTAGAAGTATGATGTCAGACAAGGGTGCATAAAAAATAGGGAAAACCCCACAAACTTACCTCATCTTCTGAATCAGACTTATTTGACCTATCACCTTCCTCTTGACTTCCATCTGCAACTTCATTTTCTTCTTCATCTGGAACTTCATTTTCTTCTTCATCATCATAAATATCTTCACCACCTTCACCTTCATCTTCTGCAGAAAAAGTTAATTTTACTTCATAAACAGCACTATATTAAAAATACGCTCTATCCAGACATACTAGTAAGGAAAATAAAACCGATTTCAGTCTTAGAATGAACTTCTTGTTCTCTGACACATCTCTGACACAAAGAGTAGAATTCCCATGAATTAGTAGAAAGTGATCACTGTCAGATTTAGTAACCAATCCTGACAGCTCCCACTTTGCCTCTTTTCACAACAGTCCATATGGTCTTCAGACTTGCTACTGACTAAGAGGACTTGATTTACTTTACTTTAAAGCCAACTTTGTATTGGTCAGTTTTGAGAGCAGAGTCCAAAACAGGACAATTTGGGCATCCCAAACCTGACTAAATTCTGGCTTAGCTGGGGAAGTACAATATTGCAGTTATCACTTGTCCAGCACAGGGGACACCTACATCCTAAGGGTACTCTCCTTTTCAGCAGGGAATTCTTCTGGCATACTGTTTTGGTTGAGGGATAAGGAGCTCTACTTCCCCCCTTCTTATGCATTAATGCAATGCAGAAAGTAGGCAGAAAAGCTCTGTTCTCCCCTTAGCTCACTCAGAGTATGTCCAGCTTGCACTACTGCTGCACTGCTTTGCAGTACTTTGTACCCTTTGCAGTACTTTTTATCAAGAGTAAACAAGAAATCAAATCTGACAGAAAGAATATACATTGGCATATACAACTCAAGAGTCTGCCAGTGGCTCAGTTAAAAACAGAAGTGAAGTAGTGCTCAATTGTATCCTTGTCTATCAGGACATGCCTACATCTCATAAGCACCACTTTGATGTGAAAAAAAAAGTTTAAAAAAAACCCCAAAAAGGTGCACCCACCCCCAAATTCCTACTGTTGCACCTCAGCAAAACTGAAACAAGAGTATCCACACAATTTCAGAAGGTATTCATATATAAAATGAGACACTCCTGATCCTTGGTGATGGAAATCTAGGAATGACTAATTTATTAAAATATTTGAGACTTCTGTAGCAGTACCAAAACCTCTGCCTGCAGTATACCTATAAATTGAGCCAAATAGAGCTTCACTAATTGTTATTAACCAAGAAGTTAGTTTTGCCATCTGTCAATTTACCTGGTGCATGTCTACAATGTCTCTACTTCTATTATCAAAAGGAGAAATATGACCAAATAATGAGGATTATGGTTTAAGAAAGATGTAGACAAATATTTCTGTCCTAAAAATATGCTCTTAACAAAAGAACTGGACAGAAATTCACAAAGCCTTTTGCTCCTATTCTAAAGAAGCAATTAGAAATGGTAAATGATGCAAATCCAGCTCCTCCCATAAGTACTAATTTCAGTAGAGAGGAAAAAACCCAAAACAAAACAAAAAAAAACTTTGGACATCAGAAGCTGTAAAACCCAGAATTGGACAACTATACTATTTAAAATTACTGGTTGTAATTTAAGCTGTATTTCATGTAAGTAAATGTAGAACTTGACAAATAAGGTTCAGACTGTGCCCCTGAAATTCCATTTTGTGGCAACATTCTTTTACTTCCCGGAATATTTTTGTAGAGGTCAAGGAAAGCAAGGAGACAAAGCAGACAAGTAGACAATGCCACAAAAATTAACATAGAACAAAATAAACAGTAAATCCCATGGACAATGCCTTTCAAGAACTATTCTGCCAGCAACTCACTGTCACTGGAATCAAAGCAATCTCCAAGTGTTTCTGTAATTTCTATTGTGCCACATTTTCTTTTTCTTTTTTTTTTTAATGTCCCCATGATAAAACATGGATTTTAAGTTATTCAGTATTGCAGGGCTCAAACCCCATCGCCTTCAACTCCAAAACACCAAAGGAGGAGATAATGACTATAAATAAACTGTAAAAATTATAAGGAGCCAGAGATACTACTAGAAAGCATGACTATAGATACTATAGGGAGAAATCTCAGATGAAACTTGCATCTGCACCTGATGAAAGCTGGCATCCAGCAGCCTGAAGTTCTACCATCAACAAGGAAGCAGAGGGAAGAAACCAGATAGAGACCCACTTGCAAGTCCTGGCCCAAATTACTTCCCTTTCCCAGTACCTGAAAGAGAAGCCTCCCTTCCCATCTTCTTTGTATCCTTTATAAGCTCTCTTTTTGTCTCCTCCATTTCTCTTCTCTCTGTAGCAAAAAGAATCAGGAAAAGGAGGCAGAAGACAAATTCTCTAATGCTTTCAGATATGAAGAGGCAAAAGAACAATATAAAAAAGGGAAAGATTTAACCTGCAAGTGTAAAAGGTGGCAGGAAGCTAAGGGAAGCCAAGCAATTCTTACAGAAAGAAACCATGAAGTCATATGACAGCAAACTAATCCTTCCCTCTGAAGCCTAAAATTTGCTTGAAAACCTTGAAGTAGTCATACAAAAGCTAGCTAGTTTAGTTTTACTCTGTTCAGCTTAGTAACTAAATGTCCAAAATAGACCCTACCTTTGCAACACCATGAACAGCTGTTCCAAGTACAATTTAAGCAAACTGTGGAAGCTGATTTCAAACTGCAAACTGCTGAAACTGAATTCCTCTGCAATTGCCTGGATCTCACTTCTAACATTGAAACACTTTAACATATGATTTATTAAGTGATGTGCTGTAATTAACTAAATCAACTGACTTAACAGAAGAGTATTGGAACTGAGGATGGCAGCCTTGCAACAGCAGCACATTTGGTACAAACTGTACCTATGATCTGCATCAAGACTGGGTAGAACAAAACAGTCTATAATTCAGGAGCAAAGAACAGGAGGATTCACACAGTAAGATCAAAAGGAAAAAGTGGGAAAATACAGTGCTGAAATTAAGTACCTACAATTTCTGCTAAAGTAAAGAATGTATGTAGCATAACCAAGATAATGAAATGCCTTGGTAAGTAAGGCAGATGGACTAAGTTTGGAGTGGCAACATTGTGCCAACAAAGTACTCAGTTCTGTCAGTACTGGCATGGAAACAGCTGAGGCTGAGTCAACTTTTAAGTCATAGACAGAAGCCATCAACACTCAAAGAACATAGTGCAAAGACAGACAAAACCCACCAAGTTTCAGTCAGTAATACAAGAAAAAAACAGTACCAAGAAAAAAAAAACCAAAACATGAATGTCTGCTACACTTCTAATTATCCATGCCAGTCACTTGCCACATTTTTAGTTCTTACCAAGGAAGAATGAAGTAAGAGGCAGAATCTTGCAGAGTTCTGAAGCTAAAAATTTTCTCATGAAAGTCAAGATAATGCCCTGCAAGTTAGGTGATTTGCTTTTTATTCACTATATAGACACAGGCAAATGCTAACACACATCAAAGCCATAGCTAAATGGTACCAGACACCTTTGCTACAATAACAGGAGGTGACTTTATCCCTGGATGCTGAAATACAGCTCAACCTACTGAATCACTGATTTCTCCCTTGGGCAGCAGGACACACCTCTGCAGGCATGCAGGGCATTGCTAAAAAGCAACATCAAGGAAGGAGCAGACCTCAGTATTTCAAGCCTACTGTATTTTCAGGCCTTAGCAAGAATGACTAAAATCAGTGACCAACAGAAGAGTACAACCCTCCCACAGAAGAGTAAGCACAAAGATTTATGTTAAAGACTTAAAGCTATTTCGGACACATTTTAAAGACAAAGTGACTTGAACTACTTCAGGTACTTATATCTGAATGATTAAGATGTGTTCAATCCATGAAATATTTGTAAGGAATAAAATATGTATCACTGTCTACAAACATAAAAAATACTGTTGGAAGCACATTAATTTCTTGAAAGTGAGGAAATACTGAGTAGAGCCTTCCTTTCTCCTTATACTTATCAAAGAGCTATCAGCCATGGCATGCCACTCACTGGAGGTTATCAAAGAGAAAAAAGACTCAGAGCAAGGCACATTTTACATATTCTAAGGTAACTGATTGCAATTATTGGCAATGCAATCCATGAACAAGCTCTATTCATGTCTTTATATTTAACCAGACTGCAAGGTGACATGCTCCTCTTACCATCTTCACCAGTATCTTCATTTTCTTTTTCCTCTTCTATTTCATCATCTTCGAACTCCTCTCTTTCTTCTTTTAGTTCTCCCTTTGTAATTTGCTTAGATACAGTCTTTTTGAAGTCAATATATTCCTCTGATTTCTACAACAAATTAAAAATTGATTTACAATTCAACTCCAATTAAGAATTAAACAGTCACTGTAAGCTAAGTAACACCAACGACACATTCAAAGTGCATATTGCTGCACAAATGCTCAGAGTTTCAAATAGAAGTATTAAGAATAAAACCAAATAACAAAGTAAGCTTCACTAACCTTTGCTGGCCAGCAGAACAACACACTTAGACCAACAGGGAGAGCTAAAGTCAAGATGTAAAGAACCCAGAGCCATGGGTGGTCTTCTGCAGCAGTCACCAGTTGACTAAACATACCAGGCTGTATTTTAAAAAAAATTTAAATTTTGCATTTACATCATGCTCAACACTTAAATAAGTTTATGAAGTGTACTGCATACATTTATATTGTCCAAAGAAAACCCCTTCTTTACCTTTGCTTTTAACGATTAAACCAACATTGCATTTCAATATTAGTAAAGTAACAACTCTACAAGTTGCAAATAAATAGCAGGTGTTAATTAAGAAGGAAAGATGTAGAACTCCAAACACACCAGACTGGCTATGACTCCACTTTGTAAAGTGACATTTGGAGTCTTGGCAACCTCACACTTTACACCCTTCCCAGCTGCTCTATTCTTCCTGCACACTGGGCCAACTCAGCTGAAAGCTCCCAAAGCATCAGGAACGTGAGGACAGCAGCAAAGCTGGCTCCACCTGTACTACCACATTCTCTCATCTGACAGCCAATGATTCAGGGAGCAAACTGTCCTCCCAGCCCAGTTCTGACTTACACAGTAGAGACACTGAGGCCAGTGCCTGCTGCTCCTCTGGAAGAGGTACATCAGCAGCTAAGGAAGTTTGAGTTGTGCAGTGGAGCAAGGAGTCTCCAAGGAATTTTTCTGCCATTGTGTGCATAGGTACAGACACAGGTTCACACATAAACCCAAACATTTTGGAAAAGGGCAAGGTTGTGGGAGGAGATGGCTTTCCTGATAGCATGGGCAGATATGCTGCTGTTACTGGCTCATTCTGGGACAAAGAGGAGTTGTCAGGAACTGGCCACATTTGCCACCAACCCATCATTTCTCTACCACAACTGCAGCCTGCTGTTGCCACTCAAAGGAAACAGAGGACTGTCAGACAGAAACAGGAGTGCAGGCAGCCACTAGAGGGGCTCATGATCCCGTATGGCAGGGCAGCTCCATCCCACAGCACAGGGAAGAGAGAGCAAAAACTGAAGGCAGGCAAAGTGCAGGGCACAAACGAAATGTGGATGCACACACACAGACAGAAGAACAAATGTGGCCCTACAAACATGCAATATTTTCAGAGCTGCAGAATACACATCTAAGCAGCTAAATGCCTAAAATTATTAAACAGAAACAAACACAAAACTATTTCTCCATTCCTTATGGCAGGGAAGCATCTAAAGAATATATATCATGGATATAGCCACAGGAAAACAGCAAGGGAAAGTCTTTGAGTGTAAGTAACTCAGCCTTCATGCTTTCATTTGCTGTCAGGTACTGAACTTCCAGTATCAATGTGAACAGCAGAAAGCTTAATAGAAGTCAATTTCTCACTAGGAGTTTAAGTAAAATGCAGTACCTTTGAACCTCAAGAAAATATTGATCTGGGAAAGGTAGAAAGCCAAACCACAAAAAACAAGAACCTGTGAGAGTTACTCAGCAAAATTATTAAGTGCAGACAAATTAATATTCTGTCAGCATTGAAAGAAAATTCTTCCAACAGCACAGCTTCCTTACTACTTTCTACTATCAAGAACATAGTAAAGTTTATACCTCATTAGCACTTGCTACTAATTTCTTCAAGCCCCAGCTGTCTGCTGCCCAACGATCTGCTACTTCTTTTTCTGAACATATGATGAAGTTATCAAAGTAGATATCAGATGTCATAGACCAGAGTTCTAAACCAACAGCACTGACAGGGGTCATCTTGAATGGGTGAAGATCTTCAAAATAGTCTGGGTTTGGTATTTTCCGGGGGCTCCAGACTCCCTGTTAATGGAAAAAAATGCAATCACATTACCTATAACTCACCAGAAGAGCAAACTGTGAAAGAACTTTTAAAATAAAAGAACTTCACAGCTATTTTAAATGCATTATTTAAAAAGACAAGCAGTATAATTCAACCCACATAACAACAGAACTGGAAATAGCCTGGAAGATTTTGGCAGATGGATCTCAATTTTATGGCTTGAGCAGACCTCTCTTTTTTTGTCTGTAGAGGTTACAGTATGGTTACAGTAATAACTGACTCTTACCAGAAGTGGAAGGGAAAATTTTAGGGAAAGAAAATTCAGTCTTACGACATCTGTGCAAAGTAGAGTCAAACATTGTTCGCAAACCTGCTTAGAATCTTCAGCCCAAGGAAATTATATTCAAGTACTCCCCAGCCAAAACTAATACAAAGTAACTCTGTTTAATATCCAACTGATTACATCTTACATCTGGAAGGGAGGAAGGGAATTTCATTATCCAAAATTGAGGCTTCCTCTAAAATTGGACTAGTAAATGAATCTGCTTTCTGAAAGGCTTCATTTTTCAAAAAATTGTTCATTCAAAAGTCTTACACTTAAAACCCCAACGTAATTCAGAATACAATTCTACAGAGCATATTAATAAATGGTACCAGTGCAAATCACACAAAAGGCAACTTTAAACAGATAAATTGTTTTAATATAGGAATCACTATTGTTTTCCAGTATACTTAAAGGCAAAAAAAAAACAAAACATTGAAGGCAAAAAAATCTCAAATTCGTGAGGGTATTCAGACTCACTCTAAAATACAAATATACTGTAAAAAAGCCTAGATAAATATACTACTTTGACTTGCTTGATCTGTTGAACTTTGTATCTTTTCCCAACAACCAACAATTTGGCTATTACCTGATAGTTAGGATTATCTATCATAGGTGCTCTCCATTTTCCTTTGTACTTTGGGTTATTCTTCATGGGACGCACCCACTGTCCACAACCAGGCGCAGTCTCACACTTGGGATTAGGGATCTGAGGAGCTTCCCACTCCCCATCCATTTCTTCATCCCTAGAGAAAAAAAAAATTACAGACAACTGATTTAAGATCAGACAGACCTGAAACACTGGCAGTCTGAAATTAGGGTCCATACATATTGCTGTAACAGCCTCAGAACTCTGACCAGCTCACAGAACTTTACCCAACAATACAAACACTTTTTTTAAGGAGTGCTACACCTTTTTATGTAATGGTCACATGTTCACAACTACCACAGCATCACTGATCTCAATGACATTCCTGCCTCTGCAGACAGCTTGGAACACTTCCACCCAGGATACTCAGAGATCCCTTTGAGACTTTTATGATTTCAGGTGATCAACTTAAACTGTAGCAAATTCTTTCCAATGGGTCCTTCATATTCTGGTTTTGCTTATGTATCTTCAGAAAAGAAAAAGCAAGGGACACGTTCATGTTTTTATAGAAGCAGTCCCCCACACCAACAAATACTTGGCCATACCTTACACATTCCAATTTATTACCTCAAAAAACAACAGATTTGGACTGACTTTCACAACAAATAATCTGCCACAGAGAACAGTCTTATCTACAAGACACATCAACAACCTGCACTTACCAGTCCTTTGGTTTTTTTGCATTAGGATCTGGAATATACTGTGGTTCATCATCAAGCCACCCCTCAGGCTTAACAGCATCAGGATCTTCTATTTTGGCAGGTTCATCTTCATCCCTTCAATTACAGACTCAAGTTAGAAAATACAGCAGCCTGACTTTGAACCAATGTTCTGTTCAGAGGACTTGCAACTGGCATGAAAGGGATGATTTTCAAAGGCACAACAGAATCAGAACCACTGATCATGAGAATTAGACACACAATTAGCTGTTTGTAGATATCTGAATTATACTTACATTGTTTTATAGTACTATTTAGTCCAGAAATTGCTGGTATCAACTGGCAGGTGTCAGTCAGGTTTTCCCATTGAGTTTTTCCCTACTCTTCCTGAGCTACCATATGAACAGTAGTTCACACAGAAGGAACTAGAAATCACTCAGTGTAAATTAAGACTATATGGTGGAAAAAAAACCTACTTCTTATTCAGGTGTAGTAATCGTAATTACTAACTGCAACAATGCAAAGTACAAAATCAGCAAAAAGCAATTTTTATTTCTCTCCTTAGAACATGACCAGATCCTTGCACCCACCTAAATTATGTTTCAAACTTCAGTGCTTCTAGTGAAATGTATTCCAATTGTTATTAGCAAACCCCAGAATAAAACCAGTCAAATCCTTCAAATAAATTACCTGTATGTAAAAGACATTGTATAGATAAAAGTGTTCTCCTTACCAGTCATCTGGTTTGACAGCATTTGGATCAGGTATTTTTGGTCTCTCATCCCAATCATCAGGCTTCTTATCAGTAGGATCCTCTATTTCTTTGGAAGGGTTTACTGGAGGAATCATATTCTCAAGAAGACTTCCTTTACTGACAACTGTTTGGTCGATTAATATTTCAAATGTATCATCTGGTTTTAGCACTAAATTGAAGAAATTTTTATTAAATAAATGAAGGAGACATTCATTTTACAAATATTTTTAACCAAAACTATAGAATAAGCACAGACTTAGTCAACAGCAAAGAGGATTCTCACGAGCAGAGGAGGAGAGAGACTCCTCACTCAGGCACTGGATCTGGACACAAAACGTTGCCCTTGAGGGGGTGCATGACCAGCATCAGGGCCCCAAACACAAACTTCTAGAAAATTCAATTGCTGAAACACATCCAAACAGGTTCTAAGAGATTTTTTAAAAACCTATCAACTTGGCCAAAATTCTGTATTTTTACTTGAAAGGCACAGACAATGAAAGAAGAATCTCTGCCCCAAGAGGCATCTCTGCTACGAAGTTCCAATCTCACCCTTGAAAGCATGGAAACACAAGAACTGTGCCAGTAACACAGCTGAAGGATCAAAGCAGCATTTTCTCTCAGATTCAAACCTCCAACAGCCATTTCCCTCAAATGCCAGACTGCAAATGCTTAAGCATTTGCAGAGAATTTTCTGTATGTTAGCAAGTGTGAGTAGCTGAGCAGCCAAGGTCACAGAACTGAGCAGGGTCAAACTCAGTCTCCAGATGTATCCAGATCCATTTCTGGTAAGCACTTACAAATGTGCTCACTGCTTAACTAGTATATCCAACTGTCCATTCAACACAACCAAGATTATTAAGTAATTACTCTTTCCTTTCTGTGACAGTTTTCTAAAGAAGCGTTACGAAAATCAGACTTAACAGTCTTGTAACAGTTTGATAATATCTAATGAAGATTTTTCCAGGCTGAAAGTTTTCAATAGTATTAAAATATTCCTAAATGCAGAAAATGAAACCCCCACATCACCTTTGCATAAAATACAAAGAACTAATTTTTAAACTTCAGTTATCAGTCACATAATACACTGGAATCCCATAACTCTATGGAGACTATTTCAACAGTTATAACAGAATTAATGCAATCCAAGTTTAAGTACCTTGATTCATAATTTCTAACAACCAACCCAAATAGAGAAACACACGCATTCCTTTATTATGAGATTCTTATTAGCTAAAAGTGAAGGTTTGCTATGGCACACTACAGCAATCTATTTTAAAAACCACTAAGTTTTCCCATGGAACAGCCCTGGAACATGCCTTCTGTTATTATTATTCAATGGAAGCTCCTAAGTACAGTCAATTTGACTGGATTTGCAGCATGCCACAGATCAGCCTATTCTTCTCTGATTGTTATTCTTCATCAGAAGTTATAAAAAGGGGGTAAAAATGAACTAAACTTTCATCTCTCTGTACTGTTCACTGGTATGAGAACAGCTGCCACACAAACTAAACCCAGCCCATTTTCCTTCACCTCAGAGCATGTGCTGACCTATCTGTTCATGCACACTGCTTCACATGCAGCTGGTGGTGAGAACTCTCTCACACTTGGAACAGAGTGGTGTGTGGCATGCTGCAGATTTAACTGAATTCCTCTAAACTCTGTCACCTCCCTAGAATATTGGACAGTTGAATGTCTTAAGATCTTTCTCAGTAACAGTATTTTTATCATAGTAAATACTGAAGGCATTTGTCAATAAAGGCTAGCCAGGGCTGATATGTTTTTTCCTGTAATTGAATATTAAACAGCAGCATTTGAAAGCTACTTTTATGTCATGCAGTTAAGCTCAGTCATTAAACCATTTAAGGCAAATCATTTAGCAACCACCACTCAGAATTATCAGGCTATTACAAACAAGCAGACTCAATTACACAGCTTCAGCAGACAGAAACACATTTTTAATCTCTCCTTTCCCATTTAAACTTGCAAGAATTAAACAATACCAAGAGTATATAGATGTGTCTTCTTGTCCAAATAGAATTTTTTTAGGTCTATGTCAGGACGTTCGGCATGTTTTTCATCATATTCTCCAGTTTTAGGATTCTTATGTCTGAAGATAAAGTGCAGTTTGTAATCTTCTCCACATTTATCTGGTCCAAACATAATAGTGTAAGGTGTTTTGTCAAAAAAGTATTCCTGTAGAAGCAAGAAAGCTGAGCATGTGTTATACTGGACATTTTATGAAGTCATTGTCGGTGCTTCTTTTCCTTGGCACATGGCATAGTTACCTTTCTCTACAAGGTAAATGAAAAGTGGTGGGGTAAACCATGAAAGGAACCCAACAGTCCTCCTGAATTGCTGGGTGCTCTGTTCTCAGGGAATGGACTAACTCTTTTAGTAGGGAAGATGAATATATTTACTTGGATCTTATCCCTACACCAAGTAGAAATGCCTGTCACAAACCAAAACACCCAAATATCTCTATTCCTCTACAAACATTACACTAAAAGATGGAGGGGAACAAGTTACTGTTCTTCATAACAATTTTATTTTCCAACAAAGATAAAACCTAGGATATTAATATCCAGTATTTTATCAGTACCTTTTTCTCTCCACATTAAGTAAAAGCAACAAACAACCCCGAAAATATCAGAGATAGTTATTCTATCAGATACATATTCAGAGTATGTTGCATTACGCTGCTTAGTTTTGTCAGTATCTTTTAACTATTTATGTTTTCTGTATTTGGAATGTGCAATAACATGCATGTGCTGTGCAGTAAAAAAACTGTTGAACAACTGACAGCATATGTTAAGCAAGAGGACATACCAGATTCAAGTCATCACTACTGGAGAGAAGTTTAATATATGCACCACCACAGTCAATGCCTTTCTGAAAATTCACTTCGTATCTGGGCAAAGAAAAAGTGAAAAAAAACATTCCAAGTATCATAAAAATACAAATTAACTGCTAATCCTCAGTTCTAATTATGAATATATTAAGACTTAGTCACTACTGAATATCAGAGAAAAACAGTCCTATTGCCATGGTGCTGCTCACCATCACTAACATTGCTACAAGGTGTTCAGGACTCAAGCTGTTTTTACAGACCTACACAGAATTATTGTGTCAGTGGAAAAACACTGTACTCAAACCACATGTGATTTAGATCTTTCATAGCAAGACTGAAAATTAATTAGCTTGTTCAGAAATCTTATAACATTTTAGATTTCTGTCAAAAAGTATTTCAAAATAGTTTAAATATCACTTCCTGATATTGCTACATTTGTGCTACAATTCTAATTATTAAATCATTCATACTTACAGTTCTGATAGCTTTGGACATGATAGGTTAATGCTATATGGAAGTCAATATTTTTTAATATTACTTTTTTCACATTACTTTCTTGACTTTGAGATTTTACTAACAACAAACATGAAGTAAAAAACTGAAGGGATTACTTACTGAACAATCAAAGGTTTATTATCAAAAACAAATGGTTTTGTTAGCATTGCTGATATTGCATGATACTTTGCCACCGATTTTAACACTAATCCTCTGTCTCCAGGCACTGCATTTTCTTTCAGCTCTTCTACTTCCCACCTTCCTAAAAAACACACACACACAAAGTCTTTGAAAAAAATGTAGGCTGAAGTAAAGAAATCACAATCTTGTTGAAAGTAAAGAGTTAACAACAAACAAAGATTGGTTGTCAAAGTAGGGAAAACATCTTGACATTTAATCTCAAAGATGTCATTCCTTGCTCTCTCAAATGTACAGATCTACTGTAGATCTGTCTCTTTAGACTGTGGTATCCTACAAAGGCTAGAGGAACATAAAGTACTTCTCCAGATTTCACATTTCCTCCTACCATCATCACATAAAACACATTAGTCACAAAGCACTGTGTAACTAAAGACCTGCATCACTCTTTCTCTCCTGCTTACACAGAATTAGAATCTTTTGGGTCAAATCTAACCACAGGGTAGATGAAGTTCCCTCCCCCTCCTCAAAGTCTTTCCAAGAATTATCAGATTTTATCTAAAAGACAAACAAGCCTACGGCTTTAAAAATAGAAGTTTATGTATTTACACATTCGCCAAGTTTGGGAGAAATACAGTTGAATACACACATGGCCAATATCCAAAGAACAAGATTTCTAAAAGGGCAGTTCTATTTTCTCAGAAATTAACAGGACAAGATGCACTGGCTTTTTTCTAGGAATGAACACAACACAAACCCCCTTACTTTTACAATTCACTGTAATCCTGAAGAATGCCTGTGTCAATGTGAGAAGGAAGAAAACATCTTGATTTCTTCAGCATGGATTTTAGAGAATATTCATAAATTGTGAAATGCAAACAAAACACCTTTTATTCAACTGAACTGTGATTTGTAAAAAGTCACTAAGGAAGGGCAGATATGTATGTCAATAAGAAATCCCTAGTTTCTTCTAGTCTGCTAAACAGGAAGGAAGAAAATTCCCTCCTCTTTCAACATTGTTCCTTCCTGGAAACTAAGACCAAACAATAATGCAAGGCAAAACAGCAAGACAGAAAAAAAAAATAATTGGAAAACAGTTCATCAGAAGTGCAAGCTGTAGTGATTAAACCATCAATGCAACTTTTTCATTATTGCTTTCCAAATTTGTTTTACTGTAAGACTAAACTGTACAAGAACCACTAGAAAGCCCTACACTGAAGCACAGGCAGCCTAAAAAAGTATTTAAAAAAACCCCATGCAATTTAACATTCTTGTTTCAGAGGCCATACCAAGAGACCAACCCATGAATGAGTAGGACAGATGGAGCAAGATGGAACACAATGCTTTAGAAACCTGTTTCACTGAAGTTGAAGTGGTAAATAAATCTCTCTGACATGATTTCAGAGAAGATAGTTCTCAAGAAACAATATTCATAAACAATCAGTACTGAATATTCAGATGCCAGAGGATATTCTAGTATCATCCATTGCAATACCTTGCTGGGATGACAGAAAAAGTTATCTTCACACTCAGTAACCCAATGAGCAACATTTCACATCTCAGTTTCAGGATAACAGTCATTATACAAACCAACATTTTTTACCTATGCCATCTAGATTTTCAAAGGTAAGTTCTGTGTGAGGGGTAGTTATTTCTCAAAGAGCAACAGAACATCACAAACTATGAAGTGGAGGTAAACATTAAAACTGCTTACCATCATATTTAGCAACGTTATCATCCATGTCTTCTTTTAGTGTTACCGACAACACCCACCTAAAACACAAATTGCACTGATCATTGAACTATCTATGCAAAGCTGTATTATTTAACAGACACAGGAAAAGCAGCTTTTGCTTCTAGGCTGTGAACCTGCAATAATGATTTTGAGTCAGTATCATGGATCTGTGTGCAGTTCAAAGAAAAATTAAAGTAGATTAGTCTAATACAGCATTTCAAAATATTTCCTAAAAATGTAAATGAATACACAATTATCAGTCTAAAGTAATTCCATTCCTAAATTATTTACTTCTGAATAAATTGCAGTTTTAGATACAAGGTGAGTTTAGCAGCATGTAAGAATATCATGCAAGCATACAACGTACAAAAACATACAGAAAATAGCAAGTTTCAAGTATAAAACCTTCAACATGATAAAGAAAGAAAAAAAATCAGCCAAAGAACGTGACAGTAACAGTACACATGCATAGCAGAGGACAAAAGGAATGGTAAATGTCCAAAAGACAAATGCAATTAACAGATTCTAAGTGTAGTGCACACAGGGGATCCAACAGGGCAAACATTCCTGATCCCCTCCATCCTGTGAGCAAGGCAAACTCAGCTATCAAACTGAGGTTACCAAAAAGCTCTGCACAATCTACACACAAAGTGTTCATCAGGAGAGGAAAAAAGGAAAAGGGCAGCCCACCCACATCTGGACACACAGTGCTTCTACCCTGAGGCATGCACAGGAATCCCAGAAGCCAACAGTGCTGCTGAACTCTGCATTGTATCAGCTACAATAATACATTCTCATCATTATTCTGTAAAGAACTCCTTTCATTCATTCTGAACTATTCTCTGCATAGAGTGTTTCAGGATGAGTATCTTTTCTGCTTGAACTGCAGTCACATTTGTCCACTGTTAACAGAGAGGCTGGAAAAGCTTCCCAGTATAAATTGCAAACTTGGTCCTTGCCCTACTAGGACAGAGCCCAACGAGGAAATAAAACGTTTCTACAAGTGATGCAAAAGGTCCATTCTCAAAAAAGCTACTCTATTCCAGTGATTTACATAGTCAATTTATATGCACTTCTTTCCACAGTTTAGGAAAGAAAGGCAACAGGCTTACTTTCTTCCTAGTCCTTCTTTCTTCCTTACTCCTATGTAAATTACATACATCTAGACCAAAAAATCCCAAGCATTGTAGCTAAAACTTTAAATATTAGGTTTAGTACAAAGACAAACTAATCTTTGAACAAATCTCAAAAAGCTAGAAATTGGGATGAATGCTATTATTCAAGTACCTCAGTTAAGTCTTTACATCTTTTAATCAAGGTTTTCAGTGGTTTGTTTTGGTTTTTTTAACAACCATTATCACCTCTTCTATTTAAGTAATCTTTCCTGTCATCACGAGTACTGCACATTAGGGATTGACACACACCTAAGATCGTGTGAAAAGGAAGACAGAGTTTGCTGCTGAAGTGTAATGGCATTTCACCTCTCAGCTAGCTAAACTCAACTGGCTAAAACTTTATATTCTTTTTCTTAATGTCCACAAACCCACAGTTTATTAAAAGCTTCCTTAAAACACACACAAAAAAGTAACATATCTGAAATATTAAGTGTCCAGCTTAACATCACGTATTTGAAGCAGGCATTAACAGCCTTCCCAATTCTAACCCCTGTAAAAATTAATTTTTATAAAGATACTAGCAGAAAAATGAATAAAAAGTTAAGTCCTGCCACTGTAAGCTAAACTGCTGAAAGTAAAAGTTTGTCATTTGAAGGCATAAGCTTACCCAGACATTCCTTCATCAAAGGTTTCTGTAAAATACACTTCCCCAGTTGGCTTTGGAGTCTGGTACACAACCTAAGAGACATGCACAGACACACAATGTAACATAAATTACAATTTTTCATTTGAAACACACTATCATACCTCCAGAAGTAATCCACCCAGGCAGACCAACAGATTTTGTTCATCAGAAATACCCAGCAGCATAAAACCCCTTCTCCCCACCCCCATTTCAATAGTTTGTGTGCATCCCTCCAGCAGTGAGCAGTTTCACACCTGTGACTTTTAGAAGTTGCTTCCTCTGTTCGAAGCTCATAACTAAAGCTTTGTCACATCCTACGCGTAACAAAACCCCAGAAAATTTACTGAACTTGCACCAAATCTTTGCTTCCTCCCTGTTTCTTTATATATACATATATACATTTATATACATGTTTTGCATTCTTCTCTTTTCCTATCTGTTGCCCACAGGTATTTTGAAGCACAGCATAACAAAAGCAGGAGGATTTTCTGGTAATAAAGACAGTGTCAAAAAAAGGCAGCTGTGACTGCTGAAATGAAGAAACTGGCCTAAAGTCAAAAGCACAGTAAGACCAAGATGCTTTCTGCTTTTTTCTCTAGAAATGGCTTGTTAGGACTTGCAACAAAAGGCTCTGTATCTGGACTAAAACCTTTCTGATTATTATCCAGCACAGGCAGGATATTTTACATTTTGGCATAAGAGAATAATTAAGTTTGCCCTGTATATCACACTCAGCAACTGAAAGACCGCTGTGTTTGACACCCACTCAGTTGTCAGCTGCAGCTTAACTTGCTCTTTTTAAAATGCATTTGTCCACCAATTTCTCTACTGGTTATAACAATGCATCCTGTATCTAACCAGCTTTAACCAAAGATTTCTGTAATCTCACCTCTATGGAAGATTTCTCTCTGTCAACATCAGCTTCTTGGGACTGCTTGTCAAAATCCTCCACTTCCACATCTGCATCCAGATTTTCTTCATTTTCCATTCCTGCAGTCACTGAGCTAATTATCAGGACACCCAAGCACAGCCAGTCCCACTGGAAGTGCATCTTGGTTATCTGAAGAACTGACAGTTTTAGGTTTTAATATCATTGTAAGGATACTATCAATACTATTGCAATTTTACCCCGGACTTCATCTACAAAAGGAAAAATACATTCAAATAATAAGAAATCACTATCAGAAAGTGGGGTTGTGATAATATCGTTCTCATGTGAATTTATTCATTTTTTTTACTATGGAGCCCTGACTCAGATTCTGTTTTCCTTCCTGTTTTCCCTATGGCAGTGCTTGTAGTCTGTTCCTTTACCTTGCCAAATCTAGCAAAAATCCAACTGCAGTATACAGTTTTATTTTAAGAGCTAAGCAAGACTGCTTTTATTTTTGTCATTCTTAAACAATCTGAAAACGTAATCAAAATGAATCTCTACAATGTAGCAATAAGTAACATCCCTTTCACTAGGGCAAAGAAAATAATAGATTTAGAATGTATTACCCACTGTCACAATTTGTATCTGCCTCTACTTTCAACGACTATGCTTAGATGAGTGCAGAGTTTGTATCCACTGCAGCTGTGTCAAAAGAAAGAATAAGATGGTTTCAGAAAACGTTTTCTGTTTCAAAATTATCCAATATTTTTCAAGTTTAAGTTAGTTAGAGGAAGACTTTAAGCTGAAATGCAAACACCTTTCTAACTTCAGGGAAACCTGAAAATAATTAATCTGTGTAAGTATGAATGTCAACAGCAGACAACTGCCCCAGCCTGTCAATCTAACTTGCTGTGAAAAAGAAAAGATTGTTGCCCAGTATTTTTTGCTTCACATCTGTAAGACAAACAAATCCAATCTTATGTTAGAGTATCCAGGGGTTTGGAGCAGTGCAGTGTCAAACACAGGCCTATGCAAGGCACAAGGTCTAGCAAAAAACGCTTTTCTGAAATTCTGTCTGAATTTGGAAACAGAATGAAGGCACATTCTATATACCTCTGCAGAGGTATTTATCCTTTGGTTCTTATTCATTTCTATTCACAGTAAGTTTAATATAAAGATAAATACTGATATTTAGTTTACTATTGTAAGACATTTGCAATCCTTGTGTTGCTTTTAGCCACTACTAGTTCAAATGCTCTGCTGCTGAGGTGCTTTCTGCATCTGAGACAGCAGCCACCCTCTCAGTTACATCATCACTCCCTGGAGATTAAATTGTTTACCACTACAACCCTAAACATCCCAGCAATTCTAGATACTATCTTTATCAAATTTACTAAGCAACTCAAACATTAGAATTGCACCAATAATCATTTCATCATTCATTCTTCATCACTGCAAGTTCTATCAAGCAACACATATGGAGATCAAACAGTACTAGGGCTTTCCTTATTTCTTTTAAGGTGAATTAATTTAATAGCTACTGCATTCATTGTATTTAGAGCCAAAACACAGGAGTACCATAAAGAAGTATTTCACACACTAGTACTATGTCAATACTAGGAAATAATCAAGAGCCTCTTTTTTGGGGGACTAACACCTATTTTCCACAAAACTGCATTAATCATATTGCCATTCTTTATTTTTCCCTCACTACTATCCACAATCCCTGCCATTCTTTGTGGAACTTCACAACTTTGCTTGAAGATTGCAGGTCTGTAGTTCCCTCTCTTTTCAGGTGATACATTTCAACAGTTATCTGCAAATTCTACTGGGTTTTTGTATTTGATATTTTTAATTACTTTAGTTAAAAACTAAAAATATTGTTAATTCGTAGACCTTCTTAGCTATTCTAGAACTTCAAATAATCTTGCCTTTCAAGTCACTGAGTTTATCACATTTATTCTTACAGTGTATTTTTGAACACCTTTGCCTGAAGGGTATCACTTAATTTTACCACCCCTATTTTCTTGGGTTTTAATCATCATATTAGGACAAGTAGTCAAAGATTTCCACATCCATACCTCCTGGACTCCTTAGCTCCTAGCTGCAGTGCCATATATCAGCCAGGTATCAGACTTCCTTGTTTAGCATAAAGCCTGCCTACCTTACTATAGGCAGTTTGTCATGTCAGTGGTTGTTGCTTCTCCTAAAGCAGATCTTTCTTTTCCAACACATTTCAGGTGCATTTTGTGTATGAACCAAAAGGGTTTTCACTATATTTTACTGTAATTAGCCCCATTCACTTTTGTTCCATATACAGTCTAACAAGGGACTCCAAAAAGCAGACAAGTATTCACCTTTCCACACAGTCCCCTTCCAAAACTCCCGATGCTTTCACTTCATCTTATCACTACTCCCTGATCCCAGCCTAGGACTTGGCTAATTCCCTTCAGCCTTCAATGATCTCTCTTACTTCTTCCTTCAAGAAGAGAAGGTGCATTTTAATCTTGGACCTTTTGATACACTTTTAAAATAATCTCAGAAACACTGGAAAGACATTACCAAGACTAGTTACAGTTATCAGCCAATTATCAGGAAAAGATGGTTTTAAACAAGTCCATCAAATATTTTAATTTTTTCAATTCCATCAGCAATTACAATGTAACACAAATGTTTCAAGCCAAAGAGTTTCTGGTCTGAAAACAGAACTTCACACTACACATTTGCTCATCTTTAAAACCTACTGAACTTTCCTAATTAACACATAAAGACCTGTGAAAAACTTTTCTTACCCTTTTCTCAAGATGAGGATAAAGCCAAAAGGACCCCCACTGTTAAAAGTTCCTCAGCAGAACAAAGGAAATCATCCCCATCTATGGCTCTCACAAAAACCCCCCATGTTTACTATTTGTCTGTCAATGTATCTAAGTTCAGGCCTTTAATTTTAAACTTAAATTTCTGCCTGGCTTGGTTGCTTTTTACCTTGGGCAACCACAGCACAGCCTCACATCAGAAGGGACATTTGAGGCAACAGTACCATTGCAAAGCATGCTCTTGGGACCGGCAACAGTGCTGCAACATCAGCACAACACTGCACCTGAAGTAACGAGCTGCTTTTTCTGAGACACATACTAATATTTAGGAAAGACAACAGGCATAAACTGAAAGCATATTCTGACTAAAAATTAAAATTCTTTTCCCCCCATGAGGACAGGCAAGCAGTGGTATAGGGTGTCTGGTCTCAGACCTTGGGGTCTCCCAGAACAGATAAAAGCTCTGAGCAAGTGGGACCAGCCTCAGGGCTGCTCCTGCTGCGAGCAGCAGGTCAGAGGAGAGCCCTCCTGGGGTCCCTTCCCACCTGAACGATTTGATTTTTGGTTGCACAGTGCAAACGTGTCAGCCTTCAGACTTCTGCACTGTGGTCTTTTGTATACTCTATACATTCCATTAAGTCAGTGGCATCATTATTCCTTTCGATGGAGAACTAAATAGAAGTCAGGATCTTTAAGATTATTTCTGTTATTTGGACTTAGAAAACAGCCATGCCTTTTCCATATAACTCTCAGAGTTCTGCTTGTCAAGCAGAAGGGGAATAAGACAACCATTAACAACCTTTCTCACACGCAGGTCTAAAGCTCCTGCACGGAGTATCAACACATGAGCTTTTCACAGGGCCAGTTATCAATTCCATGCAGGGCCACGAAAAGCGAGAGTTTTTTTCCCCCACCCCTTCTGCCATCCATAACCATGAGCTGCCTTATTCCTCCCCCGTACTGCTGCATTGCCATCAACCTGACACAACCTCCAGCTGAAACTGCTCCATGAAAAGCACTCAAGAATTCTTACGCAGCTTTTAATTTTTCCTTTATTGGGTGTGAAAACTGTACTTCCCTCTCTTTTGCTGAGGTGTTCAGCACCCCGTGCTGGAGCGGATGCCGAATGTGTCATTCAGCAGTTACTCCAGCCGCAATGCCGTACTCCTTACAGGTGCCTGCTCGAGATATTTTGCTGCTACAGCGAGCTCGAATAAAACCTCCAGGCAGATATTATTTTCCAATTAACAAAAAAAAAAAAAAGTAAGTCTGGGTCAAACGGGCACTCGGGGTTCTGACAGCGCCCAGCACAAACCCGCTTTTTGGGATACTCGAAGTGACAACCAGGGCCGCAGGCGCTGCCCCCGCCGTCCACCCGCGGGGCCGCGCTCCTCCTGCCCGGCCTCGGGCACGGCCCGAGCCCCCAAAGCCAGCCCGCGGCGGCTTCCCCGCACCCTCCATCGCTCCCTCCGGCCGACACCGCCGTGAGG
>VZRZ01002702.1:2833804-2849872 GCA_013398175.1 Climacteris rufus | reverse complement strand
CGCGGCGCCTCAGCCAATGGCGCGCCGCCCCTGCCTCGCGGCCGTGGTCGAGCCGCGCTTTGCCGCCATGGCCGCGGCACGCGGTGTCGCACGCCGGCCTGTACCCCACGGCCGCGGCCGGGGATCGGCCAGGGAAAGGGATTTTCCACACCCGTAACCTCCTATTAATGAAAATCTTTGTTACAGGTGGACACTCACCCTGACGATCCAATGTACGTGTGCGGTGCCGCTAAGCAGAGCGAAATAAGAACATTTTGAATAAATCGGTAAAGCCAAGTTCGTATCTGCCTTTTGTGCCGAAGACAAATGTTAGCACGCCCCTTTCAAGGACAGAAGATTTAAGACGAGAATAGAGACACACAATTCAGAGAAATGTGTAACTGCTCCAGTAAAAATCAAAATGGGTTGAATAAACCATTGTTGATACTGAACTATTGGAAATAATGTTTCCTAATTTTTAATTACTTGTTTTAATTAATTGTAAGCAATGCCCTCTTTTACCCAGCACTAGTTAAGTTTCTTCACAGACTTACTGTTACTTTGATGCTTAATTCACCAAAACCTTAAGTTTTCTAAAACTAACACTGTCAAGCTCCAATAAGCAGAGCTAAAGGAAGTTGAAGATTGAACATCCACGATCTTAAATTTATGGCCCTTAAAGAATGTTGAAGTAACCAGAAGAGAGAGGGATATTAAGGCCTGGAAAGTTGGAGACTCCCCACCTGAGAAAAAGGTGATAAAAGGCCTAAAGAATGTGGACCAAATTAGCATGAAGAGTGAGAAATCAATAACCAATAGAGGAATAGAATATTAATTAATGAAGAGAATTATGTAACTTGGAACCAATGAGCAGAAATGTCTTCGTTCATTAAAAATGTATAAATAAGTGAAAATATTTGGTATCCATGTTAGTGTGGAGGCCAAAACTCTGTCAGCCACAGACAAGAATGAAATAATGCCTTACGCCCCTAACAATAAAAAACAGTGTTAGAGAGAGTCTTATTTTTCACAATGTTTCCAGAGAATTTCAGTAACAGAAGTAGCTTGAAAAATGTGCTTCCGTCCCATGCAGGCATTTAACCTGATTAGGTACATATACAATGAGCCTGAAGTAGTCAATATGTTTTGAGACTTGTTTTAAACCACATGAAAGTACTGGAGTAAAATTTCCCACTGAAGGAGCCTGGTGATCTGAAACTCTTTTTGGAGTTGTTTTTTTTCACTTTGGCTTTACTGTCTTTGGTTGTATAATCACAATGCCTAGACTTCAAAAGCAGTCACCCTTACAGTTGGAGGAAATTCCTTATTCCCTGGATCTGTTACCTGAACTGAAGCCTTTCTGTGGCCTTGGAGTTGTGCTGTGTGAAGGCACATGTAGGTTCAGTGCATAGGATTATTACATGGAAAACCGCAGGTATGATCTTGCTTGCAGGGTGGAAAGGAAGGTGCAGGTGTTCCATAACCACTCCTTGTGAACAAAGCCAGCTAATTCACTTGCCAGTGGTGGTTGTTGCCAACAACACACAAAAACACTGCCAGTGTTCATCCACTGCACTCTCTTGTCTTAAACTTCCTGGGGCTCACTTCTCAGCTATCATTCCTTCACTGAAAATCCAGAGTTCCTCTCATGAGGTTCCTTTGGTTTTATAGTGGAGCTGTGGTTCTGCAGACTGTGCAAGAAACCTCTGCACTTCCCAAAGCACAGGGAGGAATCAGGACTTTAAAGGTTCATGTGCAAGCATTCATTATTTACAACATCAACTAAAACCTCATTTACATCAGAGTGATGGGAAGGGTATTCTGTAATTGCAAGTTATGTAAAATATATAAAAACAGAAACAATGAATGAAGCACGGCAAGCTGGCAGCAGAGAATGAAAAATTGTTTTAGAAGTCCAGTCACTTCCTAATATAATTTCGGGTATTCTGATGAGCTTCTTGAAATTATGTTTCAACAGAGTGAAATCTCACTGTGAAATCTTTCACTGTGAAAAGAAGATGTTTTGGTAGCAAAATCTATTACCTTAGTATTTTCTATCATTTCACTGATTTAGTAATTGCTCTGAAATTTCCTCCTTGGTGACACTGCCCTGTAACAAGTGAGTGTAAGGCACCCTGAATGCAGACTTGTGAACATATTGCACTGAAAGCAACGGCAAAATAAAGTTTCATGGTTTATGTTTTCATTGTAAGTGCTGATGGGTAAAGGTGTCCCCCTGTGTATCGCTAAGCATGCTGAATTACTACATTAATTCTTAACTGGCATTAGACTCCTAACCTAATAAAAGCTGCAGCAGTTGGTTCAAGAAACATATGCACATATATGTATGGATATATATCTACATGCACGTATATATAGCACCACAGTGTATAAACAATCCCATAAATAAGAATGTAAATAAATAAATATTAACCTTCTCAGTAATATAATAAAAAAAATTAGAGGTGTCTTAAAAATCTCCACTTTTCTGAACGGTTTTAATGTAAAAAAATGAATTTAATCTCATTTTAAATGAAAAACACTCTGGCATTAAGAATACAATTCTACATTAGTGTAAACCATTCAATCCAAATCCACACATTGCAGTTTATTTCCTGCCTGTGCAGGGGAGTGAGGGCACAGTCATGCTTCAAATGCTAAGGAAGTGAAACTGGAATTCTGCACATTGACAGGTGGATGTCCAAGGTGGACTGTCATTTCCCAAAAACTTCTCAAATTGTGATTTACTTTTTATTTTCAAATTTATGTTGAGTTTTCACTTGTGACCAGGATTTAAATATCAGTACACACTGATTATTTAATAATAGGATCAAAAATTTTATTTACATAAATTTCCTTGCTACAAAAATACAATTACACATAATACCCTTATTATTTCCTGTAGTTAATTCAATGCACAATTCACTGAGAAGTTTTACAATCTTCCAAACAATGCTTGTTTAAGTTTCAAGTTATTCAAATGGTAACTTGTAGGCACTTCCCATTTAAAAAAATGGTAAACATAATTTATGCTACATTAAGGCTGAATCACACTTATGCCGAGATCCATTTTCATAAAGTTAAGTAGTTCCTGTGGACTACTTTAAATACTTGCAATGATTATTGACAACTTTTCCTTCAGTTCTAACTTCCCTACACAACTGACCAGTGTTTTTAGTGAAGTTGAACACTGTGTCCTTAATATTTTTCAAAAATATCTGTATTTTTATTTCTGGTGAAACTTGTTATACCTTTATGCTTTAGTCCCTGAGGCAGCCTGTAATGCCCTATCAATTGTTAATAATAACAGATATTTAATGTTGCCAAACTGAGATTTTTATACATGACATATTACTCAAGAATATTTTATAGAAATTACTAACATAATTGTGTTCTTTATATCTTTTCATATGAAGTACTAAGAGTTGTCTCAACTCTTACCTAATACACAGTATTAATAATTAAATGAGTTTGGAGTTGATCTTTTTACCCAGTCCTTTTTTTTTTTGCAGTCAGCCTTGTTTTCAAACAATATATAACAAGCAACACATCAAAAATATATTTTTTTCAGTTTTCAGATGTCTTGATAAGTACCTGAAAAAAAGCAAAATCTATTATTTTCTATAATCTGCAGCAGCTTTCCCTAAGCCATTAGTTTTTCCCTTCTTCCAGCTATGCCTAGGGTTTAAGGCTGCAGTAATTCTCTTCAGTGTCTAATGTTAAGTATTTTCTATTTATGGACTTATTTATCTATTTATCTATTATTTTCTATTTATAGATTTATTTATCTAGTTATCTATTATCTATTTATCTATTTATTTATTTGTTCAAATTCAAACACTTGGGGAAGACCTGGAAAAATTAAAAAAACACCCGTTCATCTGGAAATGTTGACATAATATAATTAATATCCAAAATGGTGAGTGAAAAAAGCTTGGTTTGTGAAAACCCAATCCTAGCAACCACATTTGCAGTACTGCAGAACTGCATTGAGCATTTCCAGCCTTTTCTTTGAAGCAAATTTAACTTCTTCTCTGAATAATTAACATAATTCTTCACTTGTGTGAGTTTTTCCACACAAAATTCCATTCAAAACGAAATAAAATTAATGATTATCAATACTGTATGATTGGAAGAACCAAAACTCATTTCATAATGAATAATAAAAATGCTTTTATTGGCATGCTTACCTCACTAAGTATGGCCCACACAGGAGAATCAGAACTGACTGATAAACGAATAGCCTGTATTCTTCCTATTGACTGACTGATGCTGCCTTCTGCAATGCCATTTTCAAAAGCCCCTAAATAAAAAATAAAACAAGACCCATGTAAACATTTATTGGAATGAAGTACACTTCCAAGCAAACTTACACAAAAGCTCTAGATTACAAACTAGAAATTAAATCCAGGGATACAACATTAGCAAAAAGACCGGTGAGTTGAAGTAAGGACAAGGAGAGATCAGTCACTGTCATAGGCAAAACAGACTTGGGGAAAAAAATTATTGATTCACATCAGAGTAGAGTAATGAGCAATGAAACCAAATCTTAAAAACACCTTCCCCATCCATCCCTGATTTTTGAGCTAAACTTTCCTCTTGATTTTGTCCACCTCCTCAGCCCCAGGGGTGCAGGGGGCAGGGAATGGGGGTTGTGGTCAGTTCATCCCATGTTGTCTCTGCTGCTCCTTCCTCCTCAGGGAAGTCAGGGTGGCATCCTCCCCCTCCTCCATCACTGACCTTGGTGTCTGCAGAGTTTCTCTCGTGTTCTTGCTCCTGTCTCAGCTGCAGTTGCTATTACACAGGGTTTTTCCCCCCCTTTTTAGATCCATTATCCCAGAGGCACTACCCTCACCACTGATGGATTCAGCCTTGGCCAGTGCTGAGTCCATCCTGGAGCCAGCTGTTACTGGCTCCATTGGACATGGGGGAAGCTTCTGGCAGCTTCTCAGAGAAACCACCCCTGTAGCCCCCCCACTACCAAAACCTTGCCATGCAAACCCTTTGCAGAGGCTCTAACGAATTTGCCTTCTAATTAGATGTCTTGGCTTTTGCCACTGCTGGTAGAGTTTTTATTTAAAACAAAATAGGAGAGTCATTGGTCAAATATAATGAATGCAGTAGTGCAAAGGGTTTCTTTTCCTTAGTAGTTCACCTTGGAAAGTTGCATTTATTTGAGAGGTAATGAAATGCTTAAAAGCAGAAACATTTTATATGTAAGAACAAAATTTCAATAAACAATTTACCTATTTTTAAATATCCGTCTTTGGTTGCTGGGTAGTTAAATTTACTTCCATTATCAACCAGTTCTTTTCTTAGCATTTCCTGTAAAAAATAAAACAATAACATTTCCAGAAGTATTTTCTAGGGTATGACATTTTATGCTGAACATCATTCTTAAAATGAAGTGCAGTTGGAAAGGAGAGACTTACATCAGCTGGCAACACTTCCACAGTAGTGTTAAACAGTTTATCACCAGGGTGCTCCACATTTCCACTTCTGAACAAGTACCTGATGATAAAGGTATGTTATTTCCAGGTATTTTATACTTTAGAGGAGTTCTAGAGAAGTAGTTCTTTCCAGTTTTGAAGAAAAGTTTCAGATACTTTTTAAAGATATTTGTGGGCTATAGAGAATAGAAATAGGCATTGAAGCTTTACGATGTGTGACCAAACCATAATAGAGGCTTTTTATTTTAAACAGAACAAATATTTAAACCATCTTTCTCTGGAACCACAAATGCAAGCATTCCCCCTTTTTTGTGCTCAAGTTCCAAATAAATTAACTTCCCAGGTTTAAATGGCTAAGGAAGATCTGCCCTCTGATCTGTGTCTGTCATTCTAAGACTGAAGTGAGATGGGCTTCTGGAAGGCAAATGACAGAAATAAATTCTGTTTCTACTAGATCATATACTACATCCCAGGAAAATTCCCCTTCTTATCAATACTGGTCAATTCAGGGGCTTCTAAATAATTGCCTTTATAGCCAATGAACAAGAGTACTGACAAAACAAGAATCCAAGCAAAAATACCTACGAGATTTAAAAATAAAAAACCCTGTTTTGTTTTTAATTTCTGGCATTAGAGTTCTAAGGGGTTTAGATCCAAAAAGAACTAAGAAAATTCAAAGCATCAAACTCTCTCCTCTAGTATCAAACATTCAAGGCCTAAGATCACCAAATGCTTCAGGATTAACAATACATTTTCACAGGTTAGCAATGTGATGGGGCTGGGACCAGCCATTAGACAATACCATACGTAAGTTAGCTTCATCCAGTGCAGCTTCCCAGTAACAGGAAAATGCAAAACTACAGGCTAGCCAAGTTTCTTAAAGCATAAACCAGTTAATTAACCATTGATCACAGAACAGCAGTGTTGAGTATGACAACTGTCATTCACTGCAGCTCACTAGGTGAGATACAGACTTGACATCATGCAAACAGCCTTCTGTTGGCAACTACAGAAATAGAGCTTACACAGACTCCATGGATGAAATTCATTAGTTAAAAACAAATTCCTTTGAGAATTATCATCAGAGAGTGTAAAAAAAACCTGAAGCAATAAAAGGAAAAAAATTAAGAAGCTGTCTAATTACCAGGGAATAAATGTATTTCAGGCGGGGGGTTCAAGAAGAGCAGATAAATAACAAAGAATGGATTTTTTTTTGTCAGTAACAAGGTTTATGCAAACACCTGAGCACTGATGATTTTGAACAGACTCAATGATTTCCAAACTGGATATATGTAGGCTTCCACATTTCATATCATGTAATACTTACTTTTCAACTTTGAGTGGATTTAAAAATGTGAACCGGATGTAGTCACCTGCTACTGGAGCTGAAGCCCAAAAGCAGTCTTGTCCTTTATAAACTTTTTCCAAGGTATATTGCTGGTATATTCTTAGGCTTGTATCCACTTTTGCAGGTGGATTATCATGTACTTTATGTAGGATATTTTTTCCAAAATCTTCATCCTGTTGCACATAAAGAATACAATGGAAAAAAAGTGCATTTATAATCTGAAATTACTACAGGAAGCTATTCCAGAAAATAATTACCTCAGTATCAAAAAAGTACTATTTTTAATAGATATAGAACATTCATTTCAGTGTAATCACTGGGACTCAATGTTACAATTTATAGATAGAGCTGTACTGATTAGTTCTTAGCTGCCAAGATTTAAAAATGAACATCTCCCCAGGAGGCTATCTCATAGTTGTCTAGGATGCCTTCTGCCAGAACATGTGATGCTGCTCTCTGCTAAAGGCTTCATGAATCTCTAGTCTGATCCAATTAAGAAATTCAGATGATCTTGTGACCAGTCTAAATCATCAGGAGATCCCTGAACTCTGGTGCATCACTGCTGTTGTCCTTACCAGATATGTGGTTTGCCCTCCAAACTCTCCCTAAAAATTTGTGGCCATCACATTAGGCACAGCCTTGTCCTACCAATATACCTTCTTAATTGTCCCTTATATTGGGTGTGTGACCTGCTCAGCCAGAACAAGCAAACTGTTTGTGTTTGCATGGAGCAGAGCACCTGAAACCTTGGGTTGTGAGGAGGGTTCCTACATGCCATGAAATGCTGGTGTTCAGATGAGAGATTCAAAGATGTTTGTGCAGGAGCAGTGTGCCCTACCTGCAGCTTGGATGCCAGCTCATTGTTCTCTACCAAATCTGTGAAACAACATACTTGGATATGGAAATTCCATCCAGTGCCAAAGATATGATCCTTGAAACTGCTTTGAGAAACAAGTCAGAACACAAGCATATAATGTAGAAATAAGGCATTAATTTCTTATTCTTACTTTCAAATTCTGTATCTTCCCAGCCAATGATGAATGAAGTCCTATATGCTGAAACAGAGACGGTTTAGCACGGATACGTAACTTTGACTTTTCCTTTTCACAGTGTGTCTGGAAAGAAAGTAAAAGGGAGTGAAGGATTATTTAAACCAAGGAGAGACTAAGTTCCATAAGGCAATTTCATTAGATAGTTGAGGGTATGGGTTCAAATTTTTTAATCCATATTTAAATGAGTAATCCTTAAATTAACAGTCACACTGTTTCTAGACCAAAACTCATAATTCCACCTGTGGTATTAGGTAGATTTGAAGGCTCAACCACCAGTAATTCAGGGAATTCTGCACAGTATGCCAGGAATCACATCTCAGAATGACAAAAACGGACTCAAATCCAAAACTGATTGATTTTTTAACTGTTTCTGGCAAGTTTTATTTCAACTCTTAGCATTGCCATATCATTTTAATCAAACTATTTTGACCAAAAACTGACCTTCTTGAGACAGCTTCTGGTTACACTTCCATATCTCCATCATTTTGGCTCTTTCTGCTATGTTTGAGAGAGTACTTAAAATGTACTGCCAGTTATGGATATTTGATCATATAATTAGATAAGACCTTATATACTCTATTTCAACCACAATTTTCTAGTTTACTACACTTGTGACATGACATATTAAATAACTGTAATTGGTACCAATTTCTGAGTTTCTTGATTTTTGAGTGATGGCAAACTACTTCTTTAAATGTATTTTTTCTCTGTTTCTATGGAACAACATAGTTTGATACAATGACACAAACATGCCATTGTAATTAATGAGACAATTAAGCATAATGGCATGGAACAGAAAAAAGAGCTAAAATGAGACTTCATTGGTTCTCCTCTCAGTGCTGCCACAGAATTATTGTACAAGTTTGGAAGATCATTTAACGTTTCTGTATCCCAGGTCTCATACCTTAAAATCTGAAAGTATGTGCTTACCTCTTCAATCAAGTGTGTTCAGTTTTATAAAAGAAAAATGTTACATAAACTGTATCAATGCTTTCTAAAGCCAGAAGTGATAAAGTCCTCACTCAGCTGGATTAAACACCAAAACTCATGGGGGATTTATGGTTTCCACAGTACAACTAATTAAAAGTGCAAAATTGTGTGGAAAGCTATAAAAAGAGCTAAGTATTTTTATTTCTGTCCCCAGCAGGTGTTCAGCAAAACAATGTAAAAACACAACACATGCAGCTGTTTCTCTGAAAGGCATGCTCTACTTTAGTAAGTAAGAAATCATTTTAAAAATAAATTTGTGATCTTCCCACCGACAGGGTTTGCAGTTCATGCCCTGTAACAATGTAGTCTCTAGCATTTCTTGTTTTATGCTATGGCAGCACTACCAAAGGAGCTGCTTCTTGGCAACTGCTCAGAATAATCAGTGGTCTGGGGCTGGTGTGGTCATTTCTGCAGAAGCTGAGATAAGGCTCCTTGTTGAGTCAGGGCTTCCACCCTTGCAGCCTGGTGGTCCCCCCTGCACACAACAGACACACACCACTGCACATGATCACAGAACCACAGAAAGGTTGGGTTCAAGGGGACCTGTAAAGATCTTCTAGTTCTACCTTCTGCTAGACCAGTTTGTTCAGACCCCATCCAGGCTAGCCAGGAACACTGGATGTGGCATCCACAGCTTCTCTGGGCACCCTTTGCCAGTGACTCACCACCCTCACCATAAAAAATGTTTTCCTTATATCCAATCTAAACATACCCTCTTTCTGTTTAGGACTGTTGCCCCTTGTCCTGTCACAACAGGTAAAAAGATTTCTCCTCTTTCATATCAGCTCCCTTTAGGTACTGGAATGTGATGTAAGGTCTCCCATGGAGCCTTCTCTTTTTCAGTCTGAACAGCTCTGACTCTTTTCAGCCTTTCTCCAGCCCTCTGATCACTTTTGTGGCCTCTGCACCTGCTGTAACAGGTCCATGGATTCTTTTGTACTGGGGACCCCAGCGTGGATGATGGTTCACAGGATGTAAACATCACGAAATTTCTGAACCATGCAGAAATCTCATGGCTCTGGTTATCACAAACTGTCTTTTCCAACTTGGTGACCAGATGTAGCTGAACCTGGATATGTTAACAGTTGGTCCAGGTTGAAAACCTGGACAAGCTCGAGAAGTGGCCAATGGGAATCTCATGAGGTTTAACAAGATCAAGTACAAGGTGCTGCACCTGGGTCAGGGCAAACCCCAGGGTAAATCCAGGCTGGGGGATCAGCAGATGGGGAGCAGCCCTGCCCAGAAGGACTTGGGGGTGCTGGTGGGTGAGAGGCTGGACATGAGGCAGCCGTGGGCACTCCCAGCCCAGAAAGCCAAACGTGCCCTGGGCTCATCCAAGCACCTTGGGCAGCAGGGGAGGGAGGGGATTCTGCCCCTCTGCTCTCCTCTGGTGAGACCCAATCTGCAGTGCTGCATGCAGCCCTGGGGTCCCAGCACAGGAACGTGGACCTGTGTCACTGAATCCAGAGGAGGCCACCAAAGTGATCAGAGGGATGGAACACCTCTCCTATGAAGAAAGGGTGACAGAATTGGGATTGTTCATCCTTGAAAAGAGAAGGCTTTGGGATGACCTGATTGTGGCCTTCCAGTAACTGAAAGGATCCTACAAGAAAGCTGGAGAGGGACTTTTTACAACAGCATGGAGTGACAGGACAAGGGGGAACGGGTTCCAACTGAGAGTAGGTTTAGATGAGATCTTAGGAAGGAATTCTTTACTTTGAGAGGGATGAGACACTGGAACAGGTTGCCCAGAGAAGCTGTTGATGCCCTGTCCCTGGCAGTGTTCAAGTCCAGGCTGGATGGAGCTCTGAGCTACCTGGTCTAGTAGAAGTGTCCCTAACCATGGTTTTATGGTCCCTTCCAACCCAAACAATTCAATGATTCTATGATTCTAGGTAAACATGTGCCAAACATGCATCACTACAGGATGGCACATAGAGACCACAGACAGGTGTCCTGCTGACCCTCCTGTGAAGCACAGTATGTGATCCCTTACTGACACTCTTAGTTGCCTGGAAAGGAGAAAGTGTGAGGATTGGTCACCTCGCCTTCTCTGGTGCCTACAGCAAACTCCACTGCTTTAACCTGTCACACAGAGAAGGGGCAGCAGCTGGGATGTGCAGCCTTCTCCCAGTCTCCATTTTCTGCATCCTCATGAATAGTCCCAGCAGGTCATGCCACTGGCCATTCCCACCCAAGGGCCATGTGAGAGTGACTTGTCTCAGTAGGTTTTCACTACCCCCAGCAATTGAAATTGCAAATGCAGAAGTGAAACTCAGTAGAAAGTTGCTGACACCACTCTCCTTTGGTTTGGTCAGAGCAGACTTCCACAAACTGCCTGCCTGCCTTTGAGGAACACAGGCTCATTTTAGGTATGAATCAGGTCTTAGAAGCTGTAACAGTCATTTAAAAAACAGAAGTAAAGTATTTCATCTATCAGTTGGAAGTTGGCACATGTTATATCTGGAATGGGTGATGTCAACATAATAGCAACTAGTTTGTAATCTGTTATCAAAGGCAAGCAAGAACTTAAATTATTTAACTCGAGGTTCACTCTAACTCCTGTGAGCTGGCCTAACCCACAGAGTAGGATTTCAAAGCTTGCTCCTATCTGTATGAAGTGGGTACACACTCCTCAGTGGCATTACTATGTGCAAAACCAGGGACCTTCTGCTATCCCCAGGACTCACCTGTGCTACAGGATAAAACTGGAAGCTTGCTTGCTCCACTCCCCTTAATCTCCTGCTCTGCACAACTCCTGTCTGTCTCTTCTCCCTCCTTTATCAACACAAAAGTAACATGTGCAAATGCCTGGAGTAGGGACTGGCTACACTAATTAAAACTCCTGAACCTTAAACCCAAGAAGGAGCAGAAACTCTGGTCAGTCTTCCATGGCACAGTTTGTTATAGAAGATTATGAGTAGTGACCAGCACCAAGGACTGGTGAGAGAAAGAATGCAAAATGACAAAGAATACTTAACATGTCATTGGGCTCCCTTGTAGTGCTAGAACTGGCACTCTTTGCAAGTCAACACCACTGTTGCTTTCATTTTCAGTATAAAGCATCATTTAGTTTGTTCAATCTACATGTTTCCCTGGTTTTTTTTTGTTTTTTCTTTTCCCCAGGCAAACAGTCAGTTTTTTTCACAGATAGTAAAAGATATAAATATTTATATTCTGCTTCCTGAAAGAAAGGAATCAGTAGGCAAATTTCAGAACTGTGATGGTAAAATTGTATGCTTTACTGACTTCCATATTAGAAGGTCAGCAGAGTTACAAGAAGTGATAGTTCCCATAGGTTTACATATGAAAAACTTTCTTTCATGCTGCAGGGTTGCCTAGGTGACCAGCTGCAGGCAGATGGGAGCTTGTGCTGTCTGAGCTGATAGAGGCAAATCAGTTGTAGTGTGGAAATGTGAATTTCTGAGAGCCAGGCCTCCCTCTATGGTCTGCTGGGCTCAAACACTGCCACTGTGCAGATCCACAGCAGATCTTTCCACACAAATACCAAAGTACGTCAGGTTTGAGAGATTTATATTCTGCTTTTTGAAAACAAATTTTGTCATTGAGACTCTTGGAGTATTACTTCTGTTTATGTATCCACAGACATACTTACTGCATCCTTTTCTGGATTGCACGCTTTAACCCAGAGCAGGTGGTCTAGAAGCCAGTCTATGGGCTTATCCTTATAGAACATGAGAAAAAATTCCGCTGTGAGTGGCAAGTCTTCTGATTTAAACAATTTTCCTGAAAACAAGATAGAAAGTTGCATGTGCAGATACTTTATTGCTATGCAAAAATCACCAGCTTTATGTTTAAATGTAATTTATTTAAATAAATATTTAAATGTCATCACTCCAGCCTTAAACACATGAATGTAATTGTGATATTTAGTGAAAATGTCACAAAGACTCCAGCTTTGGAGAGCTGCTGATCATCCAGCACAGCTCTTTGGGACTTTGCAATGATGTCCATCCCATGCCTGGAAATATCTCACAGAGAAAAAGTAGTAAATTTTTTTAATATAGCTTGTTCAAATTCCATTCTTGAAAAGAAGTCTACACATTACAGGGGCATATGGTGCCCTGAGGCAGAAAGATTTCCTTCTTATGGGAACCCAGCTCTAGATCCTAAGACTCTGTATTAAAAGGACAGTTTTAAAGAGCACAAAAAGTAAAAGACTTTCAGTGGGACCTTTCCTGAAGAACCAAGGAAGTTTTGATATACAAGTCTTTCCGTGTGTGGAGATGCAATTCTGAATGAGACCTTTTTGACCTACACAGCTCCAAAGCCAGTTGACCCTGCTGAGGTCTTAACACTTACCAATAAATCCAAGTTGGGAGAACTCAAGGATGATCCAGTCTTGGGACTGTTGAGCTGCAAAGCTTTTAATACTTTCAATATAATCAGGTTTGGCTATAATATCATCTTCCAGCTGGGGGAGGAAAAAAAAAAAAAGGCAACAGAGAAAAAGAGAAGGCAAGTGGTGGTTTTATTGCTTGCAAAGGGGGTGGTGATGCTGCCACATGCAAGTAAAAACTGTGTTGTGTTTGACTGCTGTAGTGCTTGTACTGAAACTGTGCCAAACTACAGTGGATTGCTATTTAGCTCCTACATATATCTCTGCTTTAGCATCAGTCATTAAATATTTATCTGCAGGAATGACCATAACACTGTGGGTGCTTCTCCCTTTTTTGACAAAGGAGGACTCTTTACCTTAAACAGATCTCACTTCAAAGAAAACATTAAGCAAAAAGACAAGAGGTTAAGGAAGACGAAAAAAACAGGTTGTACTTAGGTTGTATAAGCATTGATAAGCAACAGAAGCAAACTGTCTGAAAAGAGAGGCATCTAAAGCAAAAGAGGGATCTAAATCCAAACACGGAGGTTGGAGGAAATGACACAAAGGAAATTATTGTATTCCAGAAATAATTAAGGAGCAAGTAATTAATGGTTTGAATTCAGTACGGGTGTGAAAACACAGGAAGGGGAAGCTAAGCCTTCAGGAAAATATTGTTGGGGTGTAATCATACAGTAATTTCATCTAACTGCTGTACTTACTGGCCCTGCTGCATGTCTGGTGGTGCTGGAATCTGCTTCAAAAAGCTAAATAGCTAGAAAATGAATGCTTGAAGGAAAGAAAAACAACACAAAAAACCCAAAACAAAACCACCATTATTTCCTGCTGGTTTTGTGTCTTCAACTGATTCAGCACAGTCATCACCATGAGTTTTACAGAGCAGGCCCACAGCTTTAGCTGAATTTGGGCACCACAACAAGTGCAGGGCTGGCTGATGAGAAATGTGTTGCCAACAGTGAACCCAGGAGGAAGTAGAATGAAGTTAGAAAGACAAGATTAAGAGATCTGTTCTGACCCGTCAGCTTTTGCTGATGGTAAGATAACAAAAAGTAGATAGACAGAGACCAACTGATCAACATGAATGCTTCTTCACAGATTCTGAGATCTGGGGATTGAGTTGAGTTGACAGTTATGCAGAAGAGAACAATGAAAAAAAACCCAAAACATCAGCTTACAAGAAATCTTTCATAAAATTATATTAGTTTAGAGGATTAGCCTGGAGCAAGATGTAAAGGGAGAAGAGCAAGGAATCAAAGAAGGTTTTGGAGAATCTTTATAGAGAAATTGTGGAGCACCAAAAAAGGATGAAAACCAGGCTGGAGTACCTCAAAACCCTAGGGAGGGCACCATATTGAGAAGCACCATAGCAAAGTGTCCAAAAGCAGTGAAGATTCAAAGTACAGAGGCTGTGATGCAAAGTGGGCTGTGCAAAGTGCAAAGAGGCTGTGATGTGAACTCTAAGTCATTTTGCACAGTGGTAAATCTGAAATGGCCTTTCCTGAACTGACAGTGATTATTAGAGAATGCAGTTTGATATCCCATGTAGCACAGGCCATTAGAAGTTACTTATTTACCCTGTACTGAGGCCTGTAATTTATGGTCAGCTAAAGCACATCTTTTTGGAGAACATTTGCCATTGCTTAGAGATTTCAGTATCAGTTCTTCAGTATATTATGCAACATGTAATTATCCTGAATTTTTAGTGCTTTGCACCCAAATTCTAATTTGAATTTTTCTGCCTTCAGCTTGCAGCCACTTGTTTTTTCATGTGCTTTTATCTACCAAAGGAGGCTATGCAGTGGCTGCACACAGCTGCATCAGGAAGTTTAAGATATGAACTATCTAGTCCACTTGACTATCTAGTCCACTTGTTGCCAGGGGAAGGCCACCAAAACACGATTGCAGCTAACTGCCCTTCACTCATCAGTATTTTTGGATGAAAAACGATACATGCGCTATAGCAAGACTATGAAAATTTCCTGCATGATAGATAACAAATGGATTTCCATTCATTTTTATTATGCATGTTATCTATCTATGAGAAGTAAAAATGAAGCAGTAACAGAGAAGTGGAAGCATACAATGAAAGCTTAGGCATCAGACAGGAAAGTGTCTTCCTTTCTAAATTATATTAGGGTAATTTTATATTTTAAATCACTGACAATGAATATGTGGAGACTGTGAAGTTCCTTTTGGAAGCTCTACCATAGAACAGGCTTGGCCTAGAGTCTAGTGAGGGGAAGAAGAAAAATCCATGCAAAGACTCCTGGTGAATTCACTGAGCTGTTGCTCAGGCCTTAAATCCATTAGAGAAACACACCAAAGAAACTGTAATAATGCTGCACAGATAAGGGCTGCTGGCAATGTACACTATCAGTATATATATATGTTATATATAAATACACAAAGCTTCCCCAGCTGCCACGAGGTGATAAAAAAAGTTCAGTTAATTAAGTTAGAACTTTACAACAGATTTTAACTGAATAAACTAAAAGATTTATTTAATGTTTTATTTTTGCTTCATCTCAGAGCTAATAGAAAACACTTCCCAGAAACCGCTGTATTTGTGTTTCTTTCAGATTTGAAATGTTTGATTACTTCAGAATGAACTAACTCTACATGGACAGAAAGAACAAATGCATGTCCTCACTACCAGGCTGGGATTGGAATGCCTGCATTATGATCCCATTATATTACAAGTGCCTCAAGGGTCCCTGGTGGATACCTAGAGATATAGTGAAAGTAGAAACAAGGACCTCAAAGTTCTCTCAGGTTTTTACTAAGAAAACCTCACAAAAAAAAGAAGGAAAAAAGGGGGGGGGGGGGGGGGGGAAAAAAAAAAAAAGAAAAAAAAAAAAAAAAAAAAAAAAAAAAGGGAAAAAAAAAAAA
>VZRZ01002702.1:2814102-2833786 GCA_013398175.1 Climacteris rufus | reverse complement strand
AAAAAAAAGAAAGAAAAAGAAAGGGAAAAAAAAGAAAAAAGGAAAAGCAGAAGAGATTCTTCAAGTAGAAGAGTTGATCAGTGGGTAAGGTCCATCCCCAGTGTAACCCTGTTAGCTGCAATGGACTTGCTTAAGTCCTGGTTCAGCACTGTCCTGCAACAACTGTTTATTCAGCAAAGATGTTGTCTGACTCATGACACCAACTGTTCTGTAGGCATTAAGACTAATTATGTATCTTTATCTTCTTTCAAGATTTGGGAGTCAATATCAGTCACCCAAACAATACTATTCCTGACAAAACAGTACAGAAAATCAAAGCTAGCTCAAGTTTTGATTAAGATTACTGAAGTAAATCCTTGTACCAGGTTAAGGAAAACAGTTTTAAGTTATTTGCTTTCCTTTACTACAAGACTTCCAAATACTGGGAGAACATAACTAACTTTATGGCAACAAGTGTTCATTCTTTTCACCTGCACTCTACAGAGCATTTTTGGGGTAGACCAGCACCTGTGCTACAGAAGCAGCTGCAGGCTGGACATACAAATGAAGAATTGGATATAGTAGGAACAGTATAAGGAACAGTAAGAGGAAAATATAGTTTCTTTTTAAGAAAATTCTGAATGCAGACATAACTCCCACGAGACCATCACAGTCCAGGTTTTGCTCTGAATACCAGGTCAGTCCTGCTGTAATATTTCAGATAAGAAAACACATGTTCTCAAATTTCTTCAAAAATACGAATACTTAAGTAAGTCATTGTCATGCAAACATGAGTGCTTGGAGAAATTTATAACAGAAAGGGACATTAAGTGTCTGGCAGCAATTTAACATTTCACTTCACTGTGTTTCCTATACCTTAATGCTCTAGTGCACTTAGTAAACTTAGGTAATGTTCTTAAAAACATACAAAACCCACAGAAAAATACTTCATTTTCCATTTAACCATAACTGTTCAGAAGACAACATTTTTCTTTGTCCGCCTGTGTCCTGAGCACCTATACCACATTTGAGAACAAAGCATGGACTCTTAAGTAGCCCAGCTCAAATGTGTTTGTGTTAAATCCTGATAAGAACTGTAGGATATGCCTGCTCCTGCAGTCTTCTCTTCTGCTTCCAGGAATCCTGGGATGCCCTCATGAAGCAAAATGCTCTTCTGAGGTTTTTTAAAAACTGTTGACATTAGTAAGCTACATGAAGTTGTATGGATCTGTTCCATGACTGAACAGCTGTGATAGATTTTGGAATCTCTTGTGCTGATTATGATCTTTATGGTGTGCAAATTAGCACAAATCTAAACTAGTGGTTAAAGCTAAACCTGAATGCATGGGGATCTTCTTAAAGATCTTAACAGTAAACCTTCTGGAGAATTTAGGATCTGTGCCAACTCTAAGTTTGACCTTGTCTCAAGTTTGGTCTGTTTTCCTACCTTACTGGTAGGTTTCCCTATCTGAAAGATTTCAGTTCTTCATGATTTGGGCTATAACCTGGACCTATCACCACTATCTTGCCCTGATACTCTAAATAAAAAGACATTAAACTTTGAATTTCTCCACCTAATCAAATAAGGTCTTCATACTTCAATTACCTTGTTATTCAACCTCATAAATGACAGGAAGGTACATATGGTTTTAATCCAATAATACCTGTCTGCAAGATATATATAAATGCAGAAATATGCAGATGCTTGCAAAGAGCACAGGAAAAATACACAGAAAATTACAACAGACTGCTGGTTTTATTGAGGCCAAAGCTATAATCAGTACAGAGGTATTGCTGCTATTTAATGATAATATGGACATACCTGTAAATAAAATGTTCCCTTAGGTTGAGCATATAGCATTAAAAAGCTATAATCCAAATTCTGTTTAGTTCTCCACCTAAACATAAGTAGCAAATTCTGATAAGCTCTTTGAGGATGTTGCAAGTTATTTCTGTAATAAAAGCATTTCTAATGCCCTGCATTATTATTCTCTACAGTAAAATCATAAAGTTGAGTATTCTAACCCATTGTTAAGAGCAAAAGCATTCCTCTACAATCAGTGTAAACATTTGTTAATAATTTGACTTACCTATAAAAGTTAACATTAAGCAAAAAATTTTGATCTCTATCAATGAATCTTGAAAAATGTGTGACAAGTAGTTCATGTCAAATGATATAAAAGATTCTACTCATTATGAACATTAGAGATAAACACAAATGGATTATTCAAAGATGAAAAATGGCTTTTACCTATGAACAGCACAAAAGCAGGTTGATAAACTTAATTTTCAGGTTTAAATATAAACACAGATTTTGGACAGTTCCTCATTTTACCAGAGGATAAAGTTGGTATTTGATAATTAACGCTGAAAGACTAGAGAGTAATTTATCAGTATTTAATTAACATGAAAGTGTATCTGATTCAAATCTAACAATATCTAAAACTTATAAGTATGCCAACTTGTTTATGCTCTGAAACACATAAGGTTTCTCTATAAAGCCAATATAAATACACACACATATATATACATATACTTGCTGATTCCCTCCAACCTAAACTGTCAGTACTGCAGCTCTCTTGCTGCATTGTTGCAGTGGCTTCTGACAAATCAGTTATCATTGATTGAAAGAAAATTACTTTCCTCCAATAAATAAATTGTTTTTAGGTTATAATCTCTGTCTCTGAATTTGGGGCACATGAGCAAATGAACTCAGTACTTAGGATGTATTACCAGTAGATAAAAAGTTGATGATCACCAAAAGTTAGGTCATTAACTAAACCCACAGTAATTGTCAGTAGTTACTTAAAGGGCCACATGGGGTTTCCTTTTTGTGTTCACAGAGCTTCTCCCTTGTCTTTCACATAAAAGATTTTTCTGTTTTTTTCTTTTTGATCAGATCATATAGCCTATTGCCTCTTGGCATTATCCATCTGTTGGATACCTAGAGTCAAGACCTAAAGCAGAAGCCTTGGCTCTCACCCTGAAGCTCATGTGCAGCATAGCTTTTCTCAAGATCCCCTTGTGTCATAATTTTTTTACAAGTACAATTGAGGTCCATTAGCTCTGAAATACAAAAACATTATCAGCTCAAACAATGTCGACTTTTTCTGAATTTTCCATTTTACCCTCTTAGCAAAAGTTCTTAGGTTTTATATAGCCATCTTACCTTACTCTGTCCTCAGAATCCCCAAGTGTTTTCTTCAGGTTGGAAAGATCTGGATAATAAGAAGCAGGAGGAGAAATAACCTCTAGGACTCCAGACTGCACTTCTCTGGGGAAGCTGTGAAGAGAATCTTAGTGAGACCCCATTTCTCAAAAAGACTTGTAAGGGCAACCAGAGACAGCAGCTACTCTGGGAGCCAAACCTGGAAGTCAAATCTCCCTCTTTCTCCAGAAAAAAACAAAACCAACAAAAAAACAAAAGCAAGAACAAAAACAAAACATAAAAAAAAAAATCAAACCAAACCAAAACCAATAAACCAAAAAAATCCAACCAACCAAAAAACCCGAAACCAAAACTTTCGAAACTGAGTTTCTCATTTCCTAAGATTAATAAAAAAAACCATAACAGTAAAAATTAAGCATATCAGAATACAAGCATTATGAAAAAAAATAAAATCTCAATTTTACTGTGTAACCCTGACAAAGCACCCTTTCTGCAGGAATTTATTCAAAAGCCATGAAGAAATAATCAAAACTATCTCAGTTTAAATTGCTGTAGGTATTGTGCCTTGGCAGTGCTCAGCAGTGCTGAGGGGGGAGTGCCTTTGCCCTTGTCCTCCCAGCTGAGCTAAACCCTCTGCAGGCTGGAAGCAATGGATATTACTTAGCTCAGTGAGAGGAGTCTTCTGAGGGAGACCCACACCTGAAATACAGTCTGGGAAACCCTCAAGTGGAGCAGGATGTGCAGAAAAGACTCAAAAGTGAAGGAAACTTGGGGACACAGTTTAATGGTGGCAGTTATGGGCTAGTGGTTGAACTCAATTGATTTTACACGTCCTTTCCAACCTAAGGGATTCTGTGATTGATTCTGTGCCAGATGTCAGAACACACTGCTGAGTTGTGTAGACAGTGGGGACCCAATATATGTTGCCTCAGGGGTGTGACTTGCATCATAAATTTAGTGGGAAAAAGATTTGGGCTCAAGTAAATATTTATCAAAGATTTAAGCTGAGACCTTGACTGCTTAGTTAAAGCATATTTATGAAATAAGAAATGGAAAATGAACTGACATACATTCTTTTGTTCTGAATTTCACAGTATGTTATGGCACACTTACTGAGAGTGCAGCTTTGCCTCGTTACTTTGCAGCTCTATTTCAGTTCTGAAATGTTCTAATTCTTTCCATGAAAGCTCAAAATGTGTTCACACTGGTGACTGGGTGTTACACTCTATAGGACTTACCTGGTTTTAACACTTTCTGCAACACTCTTAACATACTCTGCATTCACCTAAAGTAAATAAGGGAAGGTTTCATTACAAGTCACCCATTTTTTTATTAAACAACATTTTGTAGGGAATATTTATATTCAAACACTTAACTTTTATGATCGAATTCTTTTCCTTACAAACAAACATGGTATGTTACAGCAGCATTTCTAATAAAGGACAATATGGGCTTTTCAAGCCAACCAAACTTTCAATGCAGTTCACTTTTGCTTCCAGCTATCTCCAGCTGCCATACCTGTGTTTTGTTTTTCACTACTTTTGCAGGAGGCCAGCTATTTTCTGCTTAGAATTCTGCTCTACAGCTTTCAGTTGTGCCAGAAAAGCACAGCCATATACAGTATGTCAGTACAAAGAGCTGTTTCAGGTTAATCATCCAAAAATCACAAAGGAGGCCTGAGGCTGTTGAGAAAAATCACCAAAGCAAAATATTCTAAAGCCAGCAATCCTTAAAATTTTTATTTAATTTCTTCCTAATATAACAAACTTATGGCTCTCTGTCTGGAAATGTTGAGGACATACTTATTCATTACTGCTGTTTCATAAAAGGAACAGTTTTAGCATGCAAAACCTATCTGTTAACTACATTAAAGAGTGAGAAGTTTTACAGATGTTATTTCCAAAGAAACACAGTATCTTTTTTCTTTCAATAAACAAATAATTGTTACCAGTTATATATTAAATTTGTAATAAGTAAAAAAAAGTGAAGTAAAAAAAAACTGTGATAAGACAAAAAATACCCAGAACTTACAACTCACTCTGAGTCAATAAGTTACTCTGACTTAACCCACGATGTAAACATTTAACTTGATCTTTTAAAACTTTCTGGGAAAAAGGAAGGTGTGGATTCAGTGAACACACCTGCCCTCCTCTCAGAATATTCTTATCACCTCTCCTATCAGTATGGTTATCTGCTCCAATTTACTGCCTGGCTGAAAAGTTTGAGGTTGTGAGAAAGTGACTTTGGGGTTGGGAGAAGAGGGAGAGTAATTCTTACATTGGCAGTTTAATCCTAAATTGGCTGATATGGACTCTATTACTGCAACCACAGCTCCTGTTTGCTCCAAGTGTCACATTAGGACTCTCCACAGAGAGAAACTATTCAGAAGTTCACCTTAAAAACTCACAGAAGCCTCTGAAGCCCTGTACTAAGAGGCTTACCTGAATGGCAGCCAGGCAAAACTCATCACTGCCAGGGCTCTTCATTGGGAAATACCAACTGCAAAGTAAGTTCAGCTCCTGAAAACTGGGCTGAAGAGGAACTGCAGCCAGTAAAACTGCTCCTCTATACTTCATCATTGTGATCCAAAGAGAAAAGTGGACGTCATGACCAAACTTATTAAAGTCAACTATGCTCTGTTTGACACTTTTACACCTGCAATAGTAATAACTGAGCTTTTTAAAAAAAAGCAAATTGTAACTTAGTGAATACATTTATGAATTTAATGCTGTTTATGGAAGGACAAAGAAATATGAAGAATAAATATGAACTCTGAATAATTGCACAGTCATTTTACCTGCAAAAAGCTATCACTAGCAAATTCCCATCTGTAGATTTTTTTCCTAATGTGATCAAGATATTCTAGACTGAGAAAAAAAATACTTTTACCCCTAATATTTTATCTTGAGCACTGTTTACTTTCCCAAACTTGTTCAAGTCTCTGAACAGTTTTCTTTTGCATGGGAAATGCCACAACACATACAGAAGGCACCAGCATGTCAAGGTACTTTGCAAGATACATGTTATCAAACCAACAGATAAATAATTTGTATGTTTGTTAGACTAAGTTTACTTTCCTCAGGTTCTATGGAACTTTTCTGTGGAGGATTTACATTTCATTCTGGAAGCAGAACATCTTACTTTCAGAGATGAAGAATGAGCTCATATGGTTTTGTTGGAAAGTCTGACCCAAGAACTGTGTTTGTAAATGTAATATGACTTTTTACCCTTTGATCATCTGAGTTATAGTTTTTTTTCTACATAAGAACACTGAGGCACAAACTGCTCTCCATCTCCTCCAGCCCTGAAGAAATCCCTCCCAAAGGCCAAGCTCACAGTATTCTGCAGCCTCTCCTACGCTGTTACACTAAATCTCCACACTCTTTCTATCAGCATTCTGCACCTTTCCATGCAAACCTACCTCTGCTATAAAGATGATTATTATACAGTCCTTCTTTTGCTCTTCAGAAAGTCCATACAGTAGGGAATGCAGTGTATCAATCAGGTAATTTTGTTTCTCCCTTTTCACAGTAGGAATGCCCATCACCAGTGAGACTGCAAAGAGAGAATGCCTCAAGCCATGTAATTTTAAGTCAGGTAGAGGGAAACTGAAATTACGTTTTAATTTTGATCTGATGTGACCAGAAAACTTGGTGACAGTTAATATTTCCTTAGCACTGACAGCATTTGCTGTACTACTTGGAATGAGAGGTACCTCCAGCTACTTCAGGTTAGACACACTTGTGTCTGTGCTACAAGCACCAGGTCTATACTTGAGAACTTGAGATACCACTACCTCTGGCAAACACAGTTTCAAAAGAGTTGCAAAATAAGTGCTTGCTCTTGCTTTGGACATCTAAGTAGCAAGGGTTAAACCAACACTGCTCTAGTGAGCAGGTTCTCACAGGAAGTGAATGCTGTGTATCCAATTCAAAAATCTTTCTGAGCAGTTTAATTGATATGCATCAAGGATTTTCATAGAATCAATAAGAAGAAAGGAACTAAGATATTACTGTTATTAAAAACGAGGGAACTGGCAGACTCCACTAGTAGCAAACCTATGCAGTATTACATCATTAGACCATAAGCATAATCTCTTCTTTCATTAGCCTGTGTATTACCTAAATCAGTGGCCAAACATAGCTCAGTAAACCTGTGGAATCTTAGTCCTTGCACATGATTTCTATTCACCAAAACCTCAGGAGGCTGGTAAGGAAGCAGCAGATTTTGAAACTAAGCAGTAGGTACAATTAGGGACTTGCTCCCAGCTTTAACATCCATGCCAGTGTCGGCTCCAAAACACCAAAGTGCCAACATTCCTTCCCAGCACATATCCTGCTAAACCACTGGGATTTTATTTGATTTTACACACTGCAGGTGAACCTGTATTTATTAAACTGCAGTCTTGCTATTGTGATTTCCATGTACTAATAAAAGATTAAACACAGAGCATTCATTTATTAGTGACACTGATCTGTAGGCACTCCAGTGGGAACTACAACACTGGATCTCATTGCCACAACTACACCTACTAATGAGAAGTCTGCAGAAAGTTATCCATTGTCATGAGCATGGCCAAGGGGCTGGGGTTTTTTTTTAGTTACATCAAAAGTGCCACCAATGTTTCTTTGTGAAGTATCACCCTAGAAAAAAGTCAACATTTTAATAAAATACAATACTCAGCAAAATGGTTGATTAGTTCCGTCTTTGCTTACTATTTTTCAATGTTCCTTTTACCTGTCACATGACAGTTAGCACAATACATTTATAATTTGTATTATGGTTCACTATGGAATTCATTATGATTTCTACAGGTGTCAGCTGATTTCTCCCTTGGCTGAAAAAGCTACATTGCAGATATATCAATATCCTTCACATGATCACATCACCACTCCCTTTGCTTCTCACGTTGGCAAACTGAGTGCATTGTAAATTCTCCTTGGCTTCCTCCCCCATACTAATTTTGTAGGCAAAAAATTGTCAGTTAATGCATCTTAGTCATATGAATATATGATTAAAACCAGAAATAATCTTGTTTTCCAATGATGACTATGTTTTGTTGATAGTTCAAAAGGTTGTCAGAATACTTTGAGGTAGACTTAAATTGAGGTGGGCATTTAAAAAGTATTTTTGCCATCCCCATTAAAATTAATTCAGCTTGGCAACATTATAAAGTTAAGAGCAAAAACCCACTCTAAACTTTAGAGTATGCTTCATTGCTAAAACTTAATAGAAATTACAGACATATAGAAAATATAAGCAAGCTTTACTTCCTACCTCCACTTCTCTGTTGTCCAAAAATAATGTTTGGGAAAACTGCATCTTCATATTCTCGAAGGTGAGGTAGATAGTAGTACATGTTTGTGAGATGCATGGGGAGTTTTCTGGGGAGGTTTAACTCTTTCCACTTCATGTCACCTTAAAGACAAAACAAACCCACAGATATAAATAAAATAAAATGCCAGCAGAGGAGCTCATTGTTTCAATTATTTTGCTCAACTGAACACTGGCAAATTACCACACACAAGGTTATTCCATCAGAACTGTTCCTCAGAAGTGATTGTAAGTGATTGAAATATTGAAATATTACATTGTATTAAACTGAGAATTTCCCAGTACAACCCCTTCCCACCCAGGTGGGGGTGCAGAGCTCCAAGCCTGAACATCCTGGGAGCTCCATCCATATTTGCCTGTGCCTATACACTTGCAGGACTAAGTCACCTTAAAACAAAATAAGCAGATATTTAACAAACTTAAATGCTTTCCCCCAAAAGTCCCACGTGGTGGTTTTCACAGCTCAAAAAGAAGTTCTCAGGTTATAAGAAGTTCTGTTGCAAAAAGGACAACCACATCCAGGCCTTTAGAAACTATTCAAGAAACCGATGACTGTAATAGCTAAGAGAAAAGTAGGGATTTTTTTTTTTCTTTACTAGTTTAAAATAAAGATGAAAGCAACAGGAGGTTTATTGACTGGGATGGAAAGTTATTTTTCCTAAGAAATGCATCTAAGATAACTCCCCAAATTTACCACCCTTCAGAGTTATATACAAGTCTCACAAACAGCCATCATCAGCTTTATTCACTCAGCTTAGCTCTCCAAAGGCAGAGACTTACTGAATGGGCAGTATTTTAAGATTTTCAACTTCCAAAAATATTGCCACTGAAAATTAGGAGTCAAAAGAGATTCCCTAGCCTACAGGAAACAAAAAACCCCAAACAACTGTATAAATATATATGTCCAGACATTTGTGTGTGTATGAGAGACCCACAACTCCTCCAACACTGTTTTGCCATTAAATATACAAGAATCTTACTGCATAGAAACTTTTTTTTTAACCACCTTCACAACTTTTCAAGGACCTTCTATTTTTATTTGGAAGTAGTACCTATCAAGTGTTGGGCAAGGGAGCTTAGTTCCATTGCATCCAACAAACCTTTTCCTTTTTGTTGTACAATAAAACTTGGATGGGATGAGAAGAAGAAGAGTAAGAAAAAAAATAAGCAGAGAAACCCCCTACAAACCTGTGTGATTTTTTGTCAAGTTCACTCTTCTTGCAACGATGCATTTAATTTCATCTAGGGCACTGCTCAGTTCATGTGATCTTTTTTTATTTTCCTTTTCAGCATCCAGGAGCCTTTGCTGAAGTTCCAGCAACTGGTGCTGGTACATGTCTAAGTCATTTCCTGCAATAAGAACATCATTTCTTGTCAAGAGGTGATTTATATGATGGAATAAAGTTAACCAATAGGAGATGGTCCAGAAGATGACATTACCCAAAGCATATAAACAATAATGAGGTTTATTCATGAGAAGAAGTCTGGAAGAGTATTAAGAAGGTAGAGTTTAGGGGGCCCAGCTGGGTATAGGTAAATTGAACACAAAACCAAGATTATGAAGTCCATAATAAAGAAAAGTCAGAGAAAGAGTTGCAGGGGAAAGTGCTGTAAAGCAAACAATCTTTTTCAAGGACAAATAGTAAAGATGGTTAATATAAAGCAACACCTCAATAGCATCTCCCCTTTGCAATAGAGAGTAAAGAAAGTAGAATGGGTCTTCTACTTCATTTAAAAATGTTTTATAATGCTGCTTCTTTTGTTGGTCTTGCTGGGGTTTAGTTGGTTTGGTTTAATTTTTTTGTTTGTTTGTTTTGTTTTGTTTTTTAAGTTAAATGCTGTCCTTTAGAGACTTCTCTCATTCTATTTGTGGACTGTGCCAAGTCTCATCTGTGGCAACCCTCATTTTCTAGGACCCACCATCGTCTCTCTGTAAAAGTCAATTCCCAGGGATTCTAACCTATAAGAGAGACTTAGAGCAAAATGTGGAGGTAATACAAATTTGTGAGGATTTGCAGAGGTGTTTCATACTGGAATTAATTTGCTTTTTGCAGTAAACAGGAGTCCTTAATTTAATCCATAAATTATTGGAAGACTCTGAAATTTAAAACATCTAGGAAGAAAGTGGTTAGAAAAAAAAAGTAAACATTTGATCTGTATTATCATTATTTGCCTCATTGAAATTTTAACATGTTTACTAAAATGCCCATAAAATGAATCCTTCCTAAAATTTTATGACACTCTTAAATAAGTTTTGACTTGCAAGAAAGGCATTCATAATCTATGAATATTCTGTATTATGCAGGTATGAACATAAAGTTAGCATTGGTGAAGGAAAGGGAAAACTGGATTATTTCAGCTGCATGCAACAAGAGAGTTCTACTTGACTGAAGTAGGCTTCCCTAAAAAAATCAGAGAATAAATAAAAAATACAGAAATAGAAGGTCCAAACAGATGAAGAGTCTATCTTTAAACAACTTAAAATATATTAAAATAGATTTCCAATAGAAATCTGTCATGAAACATCAGGCTACTAAGCTAGAACTCCAAACAAACTAAATTTTTGGGACACCTAAGGAAGATCCCTTTTATCAGCTACCATCTAGGAATGTGCTTTCTTGTTCATGCTTTTCTTTTGTAGCTTTTTGTGTTTCCAATGCCATAATCCAACCTCCAGCTTTCTTTTTTAGAATATACATGAATAAAATGAAAACAGGTGTAAGTTGATTTAGGTGATGGACAGATATTCATCACACCATTTTCACAGCAAGAAAGTGATTCCAAATTGAACAGCAATATATGTAAACATGGTGATTTATCTTGCAATTCCAAGACAAATTCAGAGGTACAAACTAAAGACACAGTAATGGATGTGCATATTTCTTTAAAATCCGATTTCTAGAAGGAACCAGTAAAGAAATGGCAGATGAATTATAACATCACAGTCCCTCTCTTCACAATTCTTTCAGCTGTGCAGTGTCAGTGTGACTCCAAACCACCAGTGTCACCACTGGGCTGACATTTTGGCAAGCACCAAGTAATTGTAGTTTTATTTGCTTACTTCCAGGTAAGCCTACCAAAATATCACAGGTGCCACTGGCAAACAAAACGTCGATGCTCAGCTATCACTGAGTGCACCCAAAGAAGCTGGCATTTGTAATCAGCCTTATCTATTGCTTCAGGCCAGAAGAGGGAAGCTACATTTTCAGGTCTTTCAGAATTGAAGCTTCTGTTCAGTTAGCAGAACGAGATTCTTAGGAATCACTTATCTCACTTGATTTTGACAGCTCAAGAAGCAAGGTTTTGACAAAAGGAACATAATATTCACTCACCCTTAGTGAGGGATTAATTTATTATAAAATATATATAGTTTGAAATAGAACATTAAATGTTCTAAATGTTACTAGAGCATGTGTAAATGAGCACTATTAACTATTACTAAACCTCTGGCAAAAAATGTATATTCAGAAAGCAGTATGAACCTAAATACCCTAAATATATGAAGTCATTAAGTTTAAATGGATTTGTGTGTGCACGTGGAAAATGTTGTTCTTTAAGTATCTAACGATCTACACAGAACTAAAACAGCTGCTTGCAACAGTTTGCTTAGAAAGACATGGGGTGTTTTTACAAATCCAGTGCTTTCTGACAAGGAGGGCCAGGAAGAATGAGCTTTGGGTACAGCATGAAACTCTCTCTGTGCCCAGCAACAGCCTGACTGGGCTATGCTTTGTTTACCAATGGTTCTATCAGCAGAATAAAACCAGAAAACAGCGAGATGAGGACCTACCACAAAACTACAGAAAGTAAATGAAGGTAAAGGAGATCCTGCAGAAAAACCTCAGCAATTTAGAGAGATGGGCAATCACCAACCATGGGAAGTTTAAGAAGGGCAGGTGCTGCATTCTGCACCTGGGACAGGGCAGCCCTGGCTGGGTGTATAAACTGGGAATGAGAGGCTGGAGAGCAGCGCTGTGGGAAGGGCCCTGGGGGTCCTGGTTGATGGAAGCTGAACATGAGCCAGCAGTGCCCTGGCAGCCAGGAGGGCCAAGCGTGTCCTGGGGGGCAGCAGGCCCAGCATGGGCAGCCGGGCAAGGGAGGGGATTGTCCTGCTCTGCTCTGCACAGGGACAGCCTCACTGCGAGTTCTGTGTGCAGTTTTGGGTGCCACAATACAAAAAAGAGATTGAGCCATCAGAGAGTGTCTAAAGGAGGCCACGAGGATGGTGAAGGGCCTTGAGGTGAAGCCGTATGAGGAGTGGCTGAGGGCACTTGGTCTGTTCAGCCTGGAGGAGACTGAGGGGAGACCTCGCTCTGGTCTTCAGCATCCTCATGAGGGGAAGAGCAGGGGCAGGCACTGATCTCCCCAGTCTCCTGACCAGTGACAGGACCTGAGGAAATGGCCTGAAGCTGAGTCAGGGGAGGTTTAGGTTGGACATCAGGGAAAGGTTCTGCATCCAAAGAGTGGCTGGGCACTGGAACAGGCTCCGCAGGGAAGTGGTCACAGCACCAGCCTGACAGAGTTCAAGAAGCATTTGGACAATGCTCTCAGACACATGGTGCGGCTTTTGGGGATGTCCTGTGCAGAGCCAGGGGTTGGACTCGATGATCCTGATGGGTCCCTTCTAACTCAGCATATTCTGTAATTCTGTGTAAAGGCTTCTTCTCCCCTTGGTAAGCTGAAGATGAATCACCCTGCTGGGCTGTGAGTGCTTCACTGAATTTCCCTTCTAGGAAATGTCAATGGGGCTACCCTGGCTACAAGCCATGGGAGCAAAAAAAGACCCAACCACATACTAGACACAGTGACAGCACTCAAAGCTTTTGCAATGAATTTTCAGCTCTACTGTAGCATTTCTGCTGACTGTTAACTACACATTGTCACATATACTCATGGTTACTGTAATTCTAAGAGAGCAACATTTAAAATGGTTTTACATTCGATCTTGCCTTCTCTCCTACTAGATACATATATATAACTTTCTGCACTGGAAATTGAAACTGTTTAGAAACAATACTAATCTCTAAAGCAAACACTTATTCTAAAAGCCAGCTGACTATTTCTCTTACCTCCACACATATGCAGTTCCTCTTTCATCATAAATGTTTCCAGTTTGATTAATGATTTCTGGCAATATCTAAAAGCTGTGGAACAATTAATCACAATCTCCTCCTATCACTCAAAGAGAAAAGAAAATAAAAGGAGTATTTGGAGTGGCAGAAAGGAGGGAAGAAAACACTCCAAAGTCTAGCAGAGAATCTTGTTCCTGTTTCTTGATTACAAACTACACTGTTTATCATACCTAAAGACTGTTTCTTTTGGAAACTGAAATTTGGTTAATGGCCTACTTGAAAGAAAACTATATAAGCACACTAACTGCAAAAGATCTTGTTATACTCTGCACTTGGAACCACTGCTTGCTGTTCAGGTTAATGAGGCATATTAAGCCAGTGAGGCATGCATTGCCCTAATAACTGGCAGTTTATTATCTCCCATAACTGATCTAAAATGGAGGGACCTTTCTCAATCTTGTTACACGCTTTGCACGCTCGGGTCTTGTGCTCTCAGAGTAAGGAAGGAAAAAAAATTCCCCAAACAATGCCTCTGTCTTAGGTCAGAACAGCCAGTTCTTATGTAAACACTTAAATTCAACAATGTGCATTATCTTTAAGGATTTTGTGTACAGCCTCACAGCACATTATTATTTGTGTCTTCCAACAGGTTAAAGATGTCTACTTGCTTCTGACAGTGCCCACATCAGGAGCTACAAGGCAGAAGAGGGACTTTGCATCAAGCCAGGGACATCAAAGAAAAGCACTGTGCCAGCAATTTGGGGGAGAGGTGTTAGGGTTCCTCTATTCCCATACAGAGCATACTGGGAAGAGAATCAGAATGCTTTCCTGTATTAAAACAAACACACATCTTACAGAGCTAAAAGCAGATCAATGTTAAGAACTGAATTTTAAAAACTCACAATTGTCTGATGAACACAGACTCACTCCTGGGTTTGGTGTAAAATACTTCTTACTGAACCATTTGCCTACTGTATCTAACTGAAAATAGATAAGCAAACTTGTTTCAAAGAAAATAGAACTTAAGCTCTAACAATATTTTCTTAAATATAGGCAAACAATCCTTGTTTTAGATCCAAGCTTTTTCCTATATTAGAATGTAGTGAAAAATGATCTTAAAACATTCAGTCAGAACATCACCATACAGGAAAGCAACATAATTAAGTGGAAAAATAAAGAAATTGAATAGCTATTGCATGGTGTTTGCCCATAATTGGTATACTTTGGTTTTAAGACAGTACTTATTCACTTCAAACAACGGCTATTGCTTTGTTCTGGTTGGTTCTGGTTTTAAATATTTTACTTCTCTGCCTGAGATAGCAAAAGTTACTCAATTATACACACATTTAATTAAGTGCCTAGCCACTAACTAAGGTATTTCTAGATAAAACTGTTCCTCGAGACTCAGTGTACAACATTAGGGAAGCATGAAGGTCATATGTTTATGCTTGTTTAAGTACAGGTTGTGATGAGACACTGCACAGCAAACAAAGAGAGGTCTGAAAGGCTCCCTTATCCCTTTCTCTCCATCACCCAAAATTAACTGACCTCCTTTTGTACCACAAGATTTATGGCTCAGTTCCTCTACTCTTTAGGCACTGTCCTGCCTGAAGTACCTGCAAGAAGCAGCTGACTCCTTTTTCAATACATTACACACTTAGAAGCCAGTAGAACTACACAGCTTTTCTAACTCTTGGATATGAATTTTCAAATAAAATTTTGCATCAGTAAATACTGAGTTTTAAGTCCCATTTGAGGTTGTTCTATGCTGGGGTTTTTTTTAATGCCTAAATGCAGAACTACACAAAGAAACTGAGTAAGCAATCGATGGACTGGAAAAACTCTTCCCTTATCACACTGTGCATTTCAGCCGCATTCCAGCTGCGTGCTGGGACAAAACCTGGCTGTGCAATAACCTCTGTATGCTCTCAGTGTCACTGCAAGGAAATGCACACATGGAGGGAAGGTGTAGCCTACCAGTCAGCTGGGACCACTGGGGAAAAACAGTGGTTAAACACAGCCTAAGAGTCCCAGAGAAGGCAGGAAGATTGGCTTCTGCATGTTCAGAAGTCTGGATAAGCTGTATTGGCTGAAGTGAGAATGGTGTAATTCAAGACTCCTTATCAAATCTGTCAATTTGCCACTATTTAATTGAAGTTTGAGCCAGAGTGTGCCAGCTGGGACTGGACAGGAAAGCTGCAAAGAACACCACAAATGACAGAATCTCCTGGGGACCTGCACTTGGCTGCACAGCAGAAACACAGCATCACACCATAGGCAGAGAAATCCAAGAAATGTGTAATCATGCTGTCTGGGCTAGCTGTACACTGCTGTATTTCAACTGGAAAAACCCTCCACTTTCATCAGAAATACCTCTCTAACCATTTGGACACCTTTTCCTGATGAAAAGTTTAATGAAACAAAAAATGTGTATGTGAAAAAACCTGATAATCCTTAAATATAATTCTTTGAATGCAATCAAATATGAACAGTTTCTCTCTTGTTCAACCCACCTCAAGGGAATAACTAAAGAAATTCAAGTTTCACAATGTTTGACTCAACACGTATATATTAACATGCCTAGGTCTGTGTGACATTGTACTTCAGCATCACTTTCTCCTAACTTGTAAGCAAAGTTACTTGCAAAAGTATCCCACAAATTTAGGTGAAGAGGGCAGCAACATGTTATAAATCAATTCAAAGAGATCTAGTCTTGTAACACTTGAAAGCAACATGAAGAAGCACTGCTATATCAGACGATCTGATTTACCTCATTGCTGTAACTTACGAAAGTTTCATTGCTACTCAGCAAAGACACCAACATTTCTTTCTATTTGGGAATATTGCTTTCTCTGATGAAAATTTATGTATGTTCATAAGGAGTTTACTATGTGTTTTGTCTTTTTCAAGTGGGGAAAAAATTTGCTACCTCCTTACATTTAATTTATTATTTTTATATACCCGTGGGATTTTTTGTGGATTAATATTTGCATGGAAAACAGTAGCTAAAACTGCATGATCAAATCACTACATGTATTGTAAGTTGTATACTATTTCTCAGAACTACAAATCTATATGAAGAGTGTTTATATGAGAGCAAACAGTTTTGGTCAGGTGAATTAACAAGTGGATTGCAACTCCATTTCACAACAAGCAGAAACATCTGCACCATCCTAACAACAGCCATGCCTATCCTCAGATACAAACTGTTTGCCTCAGACAGCTTTGGCTTGGGGCCTGGGGAGGGACCAAGAAGCTCACAGCAAAACCATGCAGGACGTGGAACAGGTATTGCTGCAGCAGCCCAGCTGATTGCTCACTAATAGCAACCCCTGTTCACAAGCACTCCAGAGGATGCTGAAGGATTCACCATGCAACTTTAGACACAGTATTAGCTTTTGCTGAAGATCTGGTCATTAACAATTGTCTCCATAAATACTTTTTTTTTTTTTCTGGCCACAAAAATATCAGCGTATTTAATACGAAATTTCTGCTTGCACTTACAAAGCAAGGGAAAACATGACTATAAAAACATCTTCATAGGGATAGTTAAAGTATAAACAATGTTATCCACAACAGCTGAAGTCTAGTGACTGTGGTAGATTCTGATTTTTCATTTTGAAGTGAATGAGTGAGGCAGGAGCATCTTCCCTGCTATGCCAGTTTGAGTTTACTCATACTCGAGTTTAGTCTCACAACTCCAACACAGAAATAGTCAGAAGAAGCACCAAATTATGTACACAGCCAATTATTTACTGCTGGCATTGATGGCAAACACATTTCAACTCTCTCAAGCTACCTTTAACGTAAGGCATTTAAAGGTCACTTTATGGCTTATACTATTGATTTTTATTTGCACAGATATCAGGACAGAGCCAATATCTGATTTACACTTCTAATATTCAAAGGCTCAAAATCTCTGAGATGTGGACAAAGTGAACAATATTTTACAGGGCTACTATGTATTTTTTATATTATGGAAGTACTTAAGACCACTACTCTTGAGCTAGGGTGCCCTGTCCTAGTTGTACAACAAAGACTGTTTACTATCCCAAAATCACTATCATCCAAGAAACAATTAACTAAATAAAAACCTGAGTGAACACTAAAAACTACTGCTGCTTAGTGTGAGAGACTGTGGTCAAAAATCAAGAGCAGCCTAAACATTTCAATGGGCAGAGCAAAGAAGGAACCAGAAGAAAGAGGAGATTTAATAAATGTGTGGAAACAAATGAGCCAGAAAACAACACTTGCCCAGTGAGGGAAAGAGACGGGAGCTGACAAAATGCAACAGTACTTGACCTCTCAGTGGGCTAAGTGAAAAGGGCATTAGAAAAGAAAACACACACTGCAGTCTGACATGCACCAAAAGTGGAACTCCTGTAGTGCTCTAAGCGTGTCAATGGAGAGCCAATTCAGCAGAGCAGAAAGAAAGAAGTCTAAAAACATCTATGCAGAAGTATCTGCCTGTTTACAGAGCAAAAGATTAATTTCAAACCATCTTCTTAAACAAATACCCTGTGACAACAATAGAGCATTAGTTGGTTTGCTCCGAGTGCTTCTCTCTCCATGGTGAAAGGTAACAACATATGGCTGGTTGTTCTTGGGAGTTTTCTGGATGGGTAGAAGGCTTGTCTTCTAACACCCCTTGGGAGCAAAGACTATACTTTCAGTGAAATAAACATAATACAAAGTAATTCACCACATACTGTTACCTCCTCCTTTAGTTACTAATATTAACTATTTCATTTACACATTTGTGAGATCTACCAAGCTTAAGAAAGAAGGAGTCTCTGGACTATGTATTTCCATTTGCAATGGTTCAAAGTTTGCTAAGAAAACAGGCATTAACAATAATAGTAATTAGGAAAATTATACATCTGAGAGGAATTAGTTACTCAGTTTACTTTGGAAGAGGAGACAACTGTGGAAAGAGAAAAGTTAAGACAACACATATGTATCACAAGACGCATTACCTCCCTTCCCCAAAACAAACAAAGGAAACACAAACAAACAAAAACCCAAAGCAAAACAGCCCAACATGGAATGTCATCAGAGAGACGTCAAAGAGAAAGTGAAATGAAAATGTGATGTCAGTAATGAGGGGCCCCAAAACACCAGCCAAGAGACAACACAACGGTATCTGCAGAGTGGACAAATGCTTTCGTTCTGACATCTCTTGGATCTTGGTTTCTTAAGACACACCCTTCATTTTTCCTTCCCCACTCCCAGCAGGATTACCACTGAAGAAAACCTTAAGTGTTGTAAGATAAAGAACCATATAGTTTACAAGAAATGCTGAAAGGCAGGAGGATCAGCACCACCTTGACTCTATTCAATACGCCATTGTGGGGCCATGATCTCTACTGCCACTTCTATTTGTTACAGGAACAATTAATAGAAACAAATTAACAGCTAGCTGGAGCTCTGTGTCCATCCCAGAAATTACAAATTGGTTTATTCTAATTCTTCTGCACCTACAAAACCAGGTGTATTGTGAAGATGTAGGTAGGAAGCACTTAAAGATCCACTCTCTCTCTGTCACCCCAAACCAGCCACCCCCTCAGCTGTAACGAGCCACATCTACAGGTCTCAGAAATACAATTTGGAGAGACCTTCTAATTTATTTTTGGGAAATACCATCAGTTTTATCTTTCCCATGTTGGCTCAGAGAATCTTAGACATGGCTTTATGTAGATCTACCCTGCATGTGCCACCTACAATCTATGAAAAGAAACTGTGTCATTTTAAAGTTTGGAAATAAAATATAAAAATGCAGGTATTTTTGTCTGGAACACTGCATTTTGGTCCTGGAAGTATGCACACGGAAAAGTGAGGGTATGAGGCACAAACACAACTGCAGGATGGATAACGCTACTTTGTCCTCCATAACATTAAAATCAAAAACACTTTAAAAGTGCCAGCCACAGCAATCATGCTTGTTAGAAAAGGAGTTAGGAAAAAAAGTTAAAAAGAAACTTTGATCGTTTCTTAAATTTAGGGGTGTATTTTTAATAGGACCAGTATGACCCAAGGCTCCAACGCCGTAAGCTGTTTCGCAAGCTTGTACCTGGGTGCAGTGAAGCCGTGACCCCGGGGGCACAGGCGACACCGCATCCTCAGCTTTACC
>VZRZ01002702.1:2743900-2806832 GCA_013398175.1 Climacteris rufus | reverse complement strand
CCGCGGGCAGAGACCGCCCGGGGCAGCGGGTGCAGCCGCCAGGCCAGCGCTGCCCAGCGCAGCGCCGAACCCCCTCTCCAAGTGCCGCATCCACGCATCGCAAACCCCTCCAGGAACGGTGGTGACTCAACCGCTGCCCTGGGCAGTGCTTGACAGCCCTTTTGGTGATGACATCGTCTCTAAAGCCAAGCGAAACCTGCCCTGGCGCAACCTGAGGCCATTTGTGTCTGACTGTCGCCTGGGAGAAGGGACCAGCCCCACCTGGCCGCAGCCTCCTCTCCAGGGGTTGGAGGGAGCGCTAAGGCCCCCGATGTATTGATACCAATAGCTGCAAAACAGCACCTGGTGTGCAGCCCCTGAACTGAGTTTTCATTCTTCCCTCCATCCCAGCTATCCGATGAGCATTTCAAATCAATGCCAGCGCTGATTTCCTTGTCTGCTTGCTAAGGAAATCCCAGTACCATCAAAAAGCGAATCAGAAATCATATCTCTTCCCCCAGAGTCTTCCCATCACTTCGTGTGTGTTTTTGCCTTCCTGTTACTACAAAAACTCACACAGTACAGATAGACATAAATACACTTTTTTAGGTTGAGGGTGGAAGAGAGATTTAACTTACAGTTCTGCTCGCTGTTGATTTTTGATCTAAAATAGCAATTCAAGAAACTGCTTAACGTTTTTGTGGTTTTACAATAGCTTGCAGAATTGACCTTACTTCCTTATTCTTCAGTAATAAACACAAAATAATTTCTGAGAACAGGGAAATATCAATTGACATATTTCTCTCGACACCTTTTCAAATTTGTCTGTTTTATACATGTAATTAATGTTTTAAAAAAGTCTACTTGCAGCCTTGTACTCAAGAGTTATAAAAAAATCCGTGTAAGTGAAGACATTCAGTTAACTGATACCTGTTCATTTTAAGACTATAATTTTTTAATTCATGTAGAAGAGGGATGCAAAATTTTATGATACTTATATGCTACAAGAACACCTATTGTCAATTATTTAAAAAGGTTCATTTTAACTGTGGCGTCTGCTTTTTTTTTTGTATTGCAGAACATTCACTGGAATCATCAAAGAATAAGGTAAGAGATACTAGAGTTGGAAGTGTGATAAGACCTTCTTTCAGACATCTCAGAAAAATAACATGCATTCACTTTCTGAGAGTGAAGAACTGTAGAGGAGTAAAAGGCAGAGAGGAGAAAACTTGGGATTTGGGGTTCTGAATGCTAGGGTTAGTTAAGGGTTCTCAAAAACAATCCCATGTCCCTTCACATGTTTGTTTCCTGTGAAACCTCAGCTTTGTTAGCTCCCTGTCTCCTAATTCTGAACCATTATTTCCTTGGCTGCCTGTGTTTCACTTGGATTAGGAAGAACATGTTTCAGTTCAGCAATTGAAAGCAAACAAGAACCTGCACTAATCAGCTGCCACCTTTTTATTTATTCTTTATGGAACTCCTGTGTAAACGTTGTTTACAGCCTGACAAAGTTACAAGTTATGCTTTTATGTAATTATTGCAGATATTTTATATGCAATTTGAGGCAATTTATGGTAAGCAATTGCAATAAATGGACCCTTCTTCTCTTATAGTAAATAATATATGCATGGCAGATACACAGGAGCTGAGAAATAATGATAAAGTAGATGAGTTCTGCATTCCTTATGAAGTAATTTCCTGTGTTCACTTCCTAGGTTTTAAGAAATGCTGTACATGTTGAAGAGGCTGAAGTGGAGAAGTGTGTCAGAGATGTAATGAAAGAAAAGAAAATCGAACAGAAGGATACAGGGTATGTTTGGAATAAATGTTTGGAAACCTCTGCCTGTTCTGACTTTGTAGCAAGTTCTTCCAGTTGCTTAATGTGATGCAATATTTAGCCCATTCAACACAAGCATTTAGAATGAAGTTAGAAAATAAGGTGTGGTTATGTCCTCATCAGTCTAGAAAATAAATTGCAGCTTTTAATTACTGTGGGTTTGGGATTACTGCATCTGTTTTGCAAGCACCTTCTGTTACTCCGTATTTCTAACTAATATAATCATTGCATAGGTTGATTACCAGAACTGTGTCATTGCTTAGATATATTTGAGAGAGTGTAGTGATGCCTGATTAATGTTTGCATTTTTCTGCATAAGTAATTAGTGTATGAGAGGGAATAGTCAAAACTTTAATGAAATGCTTCTTTGAAACTATGAGTGTTTCTGACAGAGTTTGACTTTAAGACTTACAAACAATTTGGGGGTAGGTGAAGGTACAGGGGTCAGGATGATATGTAGAGTTTTCTTGTGTCATAACAGACTTTAGCTTAAGTTATTTTTTTCTTCCATAATCTAAGAGTCTGGCTGCAGCACTGGCATCAGATGTTTAAAATGTTTAAGATCCATGTGCACTTAACCAGCATGCTGTAGTTTGAAAGAGACACAAAAAGCACCTCCTAATTCTGGTGTTTATATTGCATTAACATAAGAAAGGTCTTATCTGGTAATATAAGCAAGAATTTATGGCTAAGTAGGCCTATTTAAAAGCTTCTCTGTGGTGTTTTGTTATTATTTCAGGTTTAAGACAAATCTGCATATATCCTTACTGCAGATATCAGGTTATAAAAAACTGTATTTGAATGTGGAAAACCTAAGGAAGATCCCTTATGATTCAGAAAATGAAGAACACGAGGAACAGTTAATTGAGGTAATTTTTTCAATACAAGTGCTGTTCTTTCTTTGTTTTTTTCCCCTCCAAGTCCAACACCTTGAATGAACTTACTGGCAGTATTCTTACCAGCTGGCCTATTTAAAGCTCTTTTCCACTTAGAAACTGCAAAGCCATTATAGAAGTGAGACATTAAAATAAAACCTCAAAGCAAAAAAAAAAAAAAGTGAACTAGAGTTACTTGCACTGGAATTATTTTGTGTGAAATCAGACATAGCAACAGCATATAAGTAGCAAAATAGGTGTGTGATGGGTCACTGAAGAATCACTGCTAAAAAGATATTTAACCTGATGCACGTCTAACTTAGTAAACCAGGAATTACTAAATTAAAAAAAAAGACATTAGTGTTTTCTAATTGCTGCATCCCAGTCCATGTCAAGGAAAATAAAAACTGTCAGTCATGTATTTTAGGTAACAATAAATAATAACAACCAAATAATAGAATACTGCTTGGGGCCTTTTTAAATAACTTCTACTGTGCCTGTCATTTTCTTAGCACTTCATAATTATCTCAGGTTGCTGTACAGGTCCCAACATTGACATATTAAACATTCACCGAGAATTTGTACTTCAGTTTATAGGTGTCCTATCACAAAATGATGCATAAATTAATTTCTGAGGTAAAACAAGTCTTGGTTTCTTTAGTATTGATACAGCATGTTTGTCTGTGAAGGTAAATGATCCCATTTCATGTTAAATGCAATGATTTTCATAATTGCTGCAGTGAGCCCTTGTAGCAGGATGCCAGCTTGGCACTAGCAGAAAGGAGCAGCCTGCAGATTGCATCCTGCTCCTTGGTGAATGGTTTCTAGTGTGCAGCAGCAAGTGTTGTGAATGCTGGGACTTGGAAGCCTTGGGCAGCTGTGTGTAACATGGAGACACGTTTGTGCAGCTCTGGAATTTGCTGATGCCCCAGGAGAGTCTGAAGGCCAGGATCAGCAAGCAGTGGTGTGACATCGGCTTCCAGGGCGACGATCCCAAAACTGACTTCAGGGGGATGGGGCTGCTGGGCTTAGTCAATCTGCTGTAAGTGGAAGGAACTCTTTCATTTCCTTTGTAACTCATTTTCACTAGCTGTGTATTTTCTCTAGTTAGTGCTGTTTCTAATAAAAGCTGGATAGAAGCAAATAGAAGCCAGTATGTTCAACATTGCTGGGGGCTGCACATTTGTGAACACGTGGTGTTTTTGGCTGAGGACAGCAGGTGAGGGAAGGGACAGAAATTTGCCTAAGACACCTTATTTTTTGCTGTCATTTGATAGATTTGGTAGGTTGTACCTAAATTGTCAAAAGCTTAAAAATTCCTGAATTAATTACTGTAATGAAAAATAATCTTACATATCTTTGCTGAGCTAATCTGTAGACTCAGTTGAACTTTGATGTTCAGATCACAGTGATTATTTTTTTTACAGTATTAGTTCATGCTGAATATAGTTTAATTTGCTACCTTTCCTTGGTGTTCATTTTGTACCATTTTTCAGTTACAGAGCAGTGTTCAGCTTTAGCTTAAAGCTACAGATTTTAATGTTGAACAGTGTTTGGTTTTTTTTTAAATGAACTTAAAATAATATTTTACACTGCCAGGTATTTTAGTAAGCATTACACCAAGGAAGCTCGTCAGATCCTTTCCAGATCAAATCACCCAAAGCTGGGGTAAGTAACTCCTTGAATTTTTTCTGGCTACTTCAGTGTAAGAACTCATGTGAAGACTGCCAAGTATGTGTCCATACAATAAAGAGGAAAATATATGTGGGTTTTTTTCCATTAAAGAATTAAAAAAGGGCAAAAGGAGAACAGTGTGAGAAACCAAACACAGAAATTAATTTCTAGCTAGGGACTATGTGCAGCTTTTTTTTTTTTCAGAATGGATTTGTTGGGACAAAGGTGTTGCAAAATATTGTTTTTAGTTAACATTGTGAATGCCTTTAACATGGTAGTTAGTTTTATTTGTAATAGATTAGATTCAGAAATTCATACTTATTTTTCACCTTCTTGCTGATCCTGGGTTGGGATGGTATAGATTACCTCAAGGTTTTTTTTTTTTCTGTATTTCTGCTCTGTAATAAGGGTTTACAAACAGATGCTTTCTTGTTGTTCAGCTTTAAATTTGTTTTTGAAAACTTTGCTTATTTAAACATTTAGCTACTTTTACAGGGAAGTATACTCTAAAACCAGTCAGATAAAATAATCTGATCCATCTAGTCCCCAGTTAACTTGATGACCAACCAAGAACAGGAGTCCTTCATGACTTTGATTGTAAATAACATTACCCTGTGCAAGTCTGTAATGAACTGGATATCTGAGACTTTTTGTTCAATTACATAACCATAGCATTGACATTAATTAATTAATTTTTACTTTTCCTTCCTCCAGAAACACTTTAACTATTGTTTAAGAATTTCTGTTGTGGTGCTTTTATACCCTGCAACAGAAAACCAGATATTTTCACCTTGAAGAACAGGTTGAAATAGCCATTCCATTCACACTGCAATGATGTTTTTCACATCCAGTTTGTAATATTCCAGCAGATCTAAGGATTTCAAATTGAGTAGGTTGAGGTCAGAGCTGATTAGCCTTACCACCTCAATATTGCAGTAACTTTGACATGGTTGGATGCACCAGGAAACGGTGTGGAGGCTGGGCTCAGCTCATCAACAAGTAACACAAGAAAATTCACTCTCAGAGCTATCCTAAAGCAGGCTGTTCCAGGGAACCTTTAAAGTCTTTCAGCCCATGAGCTAAAAGCATGATTTGTGTTGCAGGTACTCCTATGCCATAGTTGGGATCAATCTGACAGAGATGGCATACAGCTTGCTCAAGAATGGGGCTTTGAAGGCTCATCTCTACAACATGGTCTCTGGCTTGCCACAGATGGAGCACTTCCATCAGTTTTACTGTAAGTATCTGCAGCTTCTCTAGTACAGACTGCTGAGGGGAGGCCACAGTTGGAGTTTAGGCTCTTTGGAGTGCCTTTCCACTCTTCTCTCACTAGCCAGAGCAGGCTGTTTGTCTTCTGGATCAGGTTTCACCTGCTGCTTAAACATTGTGCTGCAGTAATGTCCACCTAAGGGGTAATTTTTGTGTCTTTCTGTATATTGAGACTGCAGTCTGAGAACTCATTATTTGCAGATTTAAATCTTTACTCCTTATCACAGCATCCAAAAGCTTGCTGTAGATCAGGATGAGACAGTCCTTGTTTTAAGGGGCTGAAGAGAGTCTAAAGGATCATTCTAGGCCTAGCTAGATCAAGGCAGGAAATTGTGGAGGTCGTTTATGTAGACCTGTATTTCATTTTCTTCACAGGTTATCTGGTTTATGAGTTTGACAAGTTCTGGTTTGAAGAGGAACCAGAAAGCATTATGCACTTCAACCAGTACAGAGAGAAATTCCATGAAAAGATTAAGGGACTTCTACTTGATTGCAATGTGGTACTGACCTTACAAGATACAAAGAAACCTTAATTCCTCAGCTTTATATGAGGTTTTGCATCAAAAATTGAATGATGCATTTGGATGGAAGTTTTGTGTGTTTCACCAAAAACTGTCCAGCAACAGAACTTTTTTTTCTCTACATAAAAAAAAAATTAGCAAAATTCAGTTAAGAAAGCTTGGACAATCAACCTCTGTTTACAGGTATTTTTATGCTATTCTCCAAAGGGCAGCTTTTTAAAAAGAAAGTGAAACAAAACCCAACCAACAAACCAACACAAAAAACAGCCCACAAATCTCAAGAGCCTCTGGATCATTTGCTTTCACATTTTCTTTATACTTCTAGGTGCAGGAACATGAAGCAGGTATTTATGCTGCATCATGTTTTCTATGGGTAGGTTTGACTGTTAATTGTCTTTTAAAAAACAGTTTAAGTTCAGCTTTTCAAATCTGAACTTAAATCCCAACTTTCTAACATAATAGTTGAAGCTCAGCTTTTAGTTGAAATTACTGTGGTTGTATATTCTTTGTGTACTTGTTCCTTTAAATGTCATTGATTGTTCACTCCTCAATGTTAAATTTCTCTGTAATTAAGATGTCCTCAAAGGGGATGCATTATTTGTTTATAATTTTGGAGAAGAGGCTTAATCCATCAGCATATTGATGTACTTACTAGAAATTACTTCTGGATAAGGAAGTTTATCTATGAATTTGTACCAGCCAGTTCCTATGCTTGGAAGAAGTTTAATTTGCAAATAAACAAAAAGAACCACAAGTCATCAGCATGAGGATAAGATCCTCAGGCTAAAGCCACTCCTAAAAGTATCCCTGCTGTAAAAACTTTTGATTCTTTCCAATCTCACTTCAGATGCTGAAGGTGATTGACTTGGTATCTGTTGTCAGCCCTTTCCTTCAGCAGCTAAGGGGGTATTCCTAGTGGGAGACACAAGAGATCTAGTTTAGCCCTTTTATAAAGTTTAAAGAAAAACCTTTATTGCAGCTGCAATCCTTATTTTGTAAAATTAAATTCACATCTGAGTACAAGCCTCTAAAAAAGGTGTGTTTGCCATGGGAGGGATGCAACTTTGATGTGTTCCTTAATCTTGCCATCCTCAGACAATCTAGTAGATAGAACTTCATGTCTGTATTGTGACTAATTATTGCTTAGAGCAACTTGAAATGGATTTGGTATGACCATCACTTCGTTTTCTAAGACCTTCTATTAAATAAGTGCCTTCTGCTTTTTTCAATCAGCTTTTAATTTTGATTCTTCTAACTAGATCACAGCCTTAGAAACTTGAGTTATTTGAGAAAGATTCTTCCAACATATACCTAAAAAACTCACAGTGGCACAAAATTTGTATGCTAATACAAGCTTTCATGGACTTTTCTTAATCATCTCAGGTAAAATATTTACTATCTAGTCAAGGACTAGTCATGAAGAGATCCCTGGAGAATATAAGCATTGAACATGAGGAAAAAAAAACCCACAAACAAAACAAAACAAAAACCAAGACAGACTCCTTTTTGTAGTGGGTGTTGTTACACCACATAAGTATGAAATATAATATGTAATACTGCATTTCTTGGAGCTCATCAAAACCCAACTGGACATGGCCCTAAGCAGGGATTGGACTTGCTGATCCCCAGAGGTGCCTTCCCCTGCCAGGATTTCTGGGAGTCTGTGTTGTGTAAGCAGTGCCCTGTTGCACTGCACCCACCCCTGTGCTCCTGATCCCTTCAATGCTGGGGAAGCTCCTGGTCAGGTCAGTACATGTGTAGGAGGTAACACAGTTCTCTTTTCTTTTTGTGACACCTTAGGTACAGACAAGAGTCAAACAGGTTGAAGGTGTGCAAGGTGGGGAGGGGTTCAGTCTCACCTATGTTGGGTTGATGTTTTTCTACCATTATAAAAAAAAAGCAGCACTGTGAAGATGCTCACAGGGAGAGTATTTATGGTTATGCCCTGGCTTTAAACTGATCAGCTAAACTGACTAGATGAGGTACAAAACTGACCATGGGAAGCCCAGTTCTTTTGCTACTCCCAGGGACCTGGATCCTGGAATTCTCACCACTGGAAAGCTGAGATCCTGTGGAGAGCACTCTGGGAGTCAGGTGCAATGGTGGAGCTCTGTTTCTCTGACCAATGCAGACACTGGACATGCCAACCATCTGAGGAGGGGAGTGGAAAGTGACCTCCTTCCCAGTGCCCAAAGGGTTTGTTGTCTGTTTGTCTTTTGCTACTGCTTGTAGGTCTCCTCTGCAAGCAGCAGGAGACTGACTTTTTGAATTTCAGAAGTGGCCCCAACGTGTTTAGCAGCAGCAGGAAAGGCGATCCTATTCCTTGTTCTCACCTACTGCTTGCCAGCTATGAACAAAATTGCTGGAGCCATCTCTCTGTGGGTTCCCCTGAGCTGTGTCTGCAAGCTTTGTTTTTGGCAACAGTTGCAAAAGTAATCTACACCCATGTCTTTCCAGCATTGAAACTTTCACTGGACTCTTTGTTCACTGGGAGACTGACATTTAACTACTGCTGAGGCCTCTAAAGCCCAACCACAGAGCTTCAGAATTCCTGTCAAACACCTGAGATGTTTTAGTGTCAGATGTAGTTTGAGCTTACTGTAAGATGCATCTCAAGTAGCTTTTTTTTTTTTTCTTTTTAAATCAGTGGGTGATCTGGGAGCAAACTGTGGCAGTATGCAAGGGGAAAAAGTCAACCCAACCATCATTAGACGAGTGAGGCACGTGGTAACACATTAGTTTGCATGTAGTAATTCAGGTGAATGTTTATGTTGGGCTCCACTGTGCCTTCCCAGGAAACAGTTAGAATTTGCATGTGGTTTTGTAGGACCAACTAGCCCAGTAATCCTGTCCAGGAGTCACTCACTGTATGTAGACTAGTACTGGGTGTCCCTGTTTGCACCAGTGGTTTGCATGGTGGTAGCTAGAAAATGTATGGAAAAAAGTAAAACTGTGTTTAGAGAAGGCAAGAACAAGGCTTTACTAGGCAGTGGTATTTTGTGCTAACTGTTGTAGGTGACAATCCTAAGGTTATGGAAGACTGGAAATGGAGGTAGGCCACCTTTCTGCAAGTTGATATAATCTTTAACATCAGAATTTGTTGCTCACAGGTTATTCTAAGAGACTTAAAAACTCAGTAAATTCTCTTATAATTTATTAACCATCACATTTTAAAGTACATATTATCTTACTAGAACTTGCAAGTGCTGTTAGTTTTCTAGCTTGCTGCCTCTTTAAAACATGCACTGTGTGAAAACTTGTATGCAATAGTAATTTAAGAAAAAAAAAAAACATTTTAAACTGGAAACAACAAGGTGGTTCTCTAAATTTGTTGTTGCCGTTGTTCCTGTAGCAACTGTGTAATAAACTACCTCCACTTTTGTTGTTTAGTGTATGCTTGAAACATGGTGCCACTCTATGAACAAATTAATCTGAAGTTTACCACAAGCAAATGTAAAATGTAGTCTTTCACTAAGTAAACATCTTGTTTAATAAGTAACTAACTGGATTGGAAAGCCATCTGAAGACAGCACTGCTTAGGAAGAAAGAAACAGAATGTTTTAAACTGGTTGTGCTTCTGTCCTGTGATACAGCCATGTAAACAGGGCATTTTGTCCTAAAGGGCAGTAGGAAAAGAGGCCAATTTGAACACCTCAGTGAAATAGTTTTGGATTTTCAGCCTTTGAACAACAAAATAAAAATGCAAACAAGATGCGTACACAAGGCCCCAGGCATTGGTTTTCCAGATTTTCCATCTTAGTTTCAATAACATTTTACAAAAAAAATTACTTAGCCTTGTTTTAGGAATTACTATGATGAAAAAAATATGTATTTAGTTAGGTGGGAGTTGAGCAGTCAGTATTTCTGAAAATACTGCTAGTGATGTGTGGTGAAGATGTAGCTGTGGTTTCCTTCTGTCATACTTGTTTGTGTTGCTGTAGTACAATGGTGAGCAGTCTTTGGGCTGATGTTTCTTGTGCCAGTCTAGATACTGTCTTTCTCTAGGGAATTAAAACAACCCAGCCCAGGACAGCTTGTGGGCAGTTTCTTCTTTCCACACTGTGCTTAGATAGCTGCATAATAATAGGAATTCCTGTTTACCACAATATCAAAGCAATAATGTAAACTGTGATGTCTGTGTAATAGAGATGTTTACAATGGTAGCAAATAAAGAATGGGTTATTCCAAAACACTGTCAACAGGAGTGTTCTTGGCCTGCTAGAAAACACAACAATTCTCAGCTGGTTGTGCTGTCAGTTCATGCACCTGCACTGGGATATGAGTGAAAGCTTTACCCCAGCTTTTCCTTCCTCCCCAAGCCCCCAGCTTTTTTCTGTGGTTCTTGAGCCTCTTACACAGAGGAGCTGCCACACTCTGCAAGTGGTAGATGTTTATTACTGCTTCACTTCAGTTGCTTTTTAAATTCTTACTTCAAAAGAAGCTCTGTCTTAAGTTTAAAAATACCACACAGACAAACCAGAAAAAAAAACCAACACAAAAAATCCCAACCAAACTGCCCAAAAAATCCCCCACCACAATGATTTTGTTTGAAGAACCTGGAAGTTAACTCTCAGAGGCAACTTGAAATGTGACCATTTTTGTTGAGGAGAGCAAAGCTCCAGGAACGAAATTTGAAAGCTGAAGAAAACTCTAGAGGAAGAAAGAGAAACCCTCATGTGTTGTATTTTTTTCCCCCAAACCTCTGTATCTTCTGGCGTGCCTTCATACAAGCTATGTTAAATAATTTGCTTGTTTTTTTCAGTTCGTTTGTATATCTTTGTTTCTGCTCCTGAAGTCTGGAGATCAAACACTTCTATTAATGTACCAAACTGCCATTACACAAGAACTACAAGATCTCACCTGTAGCAATTTTTTATTTCTACAAAAGCATAGAACAAGCCCTGCACTACCAGAACATCCCAGTCCTCCAAACCTGAAATGTCAGGTTGGAATGGAATAAGATGGGATATTATTTTAGAAAATGGGAGGAGGAAGCAGCTACTCAGGAAATTTAAACTGAGATATTGTGTACCACACAAAGGAGAAGAGAAAGAGAAGAACCAGAGCTCAAGTGTCTTCTGAAGTGACATAACTTTGAGATACCTGCCACCATTGATCAGGAACATCTTGCAGTGCAGTTAGGACTGACTAAGCTGTATTTCACAGCTTGTATTCCCAGGTCTAAGCCACTCTTGCACAGCAATGCTGCCAATACCAGCACGTCCAATTTTCTGTTATTGGCCATTTTCCAGTGTAATGCTCACTGCCACAGTTTTGTTATTATTTGCTGTCAGGACAATTCTGGTTCTGCTATAAATCAGTATTTTAAATTGGGCTGGTTTTGGCTGGATTAGAGTTAATTCTCTTCCCAGGGGCTGGTATGGGGCTGTGTTTGGGATTTGTGCTGAACACAGGGTTGATAATACAGAGATGTTTTTGTCATTGCTGAGCAGGGCTCGCACAGAGCCAAGGCCTTTTCTGTTTCTTGTACTAACCATGCTGGGGAGGGGGCTGGGGGTGCCTGGAAGGGTGGGAGGAGACACAGCCAGGACAGGTGACCCCAAGTGACCAAAGGAATATTCCAGACCACAGGACATCATGCTCAGTATATTAAGTGATGGGAAGAAGGAGGAAGGGGAGGACATTTGGAGTGATGGCATTTGTCACTGTTACCATGATGAGGCCCTGCTCTCAAGCACTGAATGAATTCCTTGTTTTGCTTTGCTGTGTGTGTGGCTTTTGCTTTCCTTATTAAACTGTCTTCATCTCAACCCACAAGTTTTCTCACTTTTACCCTTCCAATTCTCTCCACAGTCCCACTGGTGTGGGAGTGAGAGAGTGGCTGCCTGGGCCTTGGCTGCTGGCTAGGGTGAAAGAACAAGGTTAGAAGTCCCCCAATTGTGGTTTGAAGTACATAACACTTGACTCAAGACTGTCTTCTAGTTGAAAGAAACAGAAATAGCACAGGGGGAATGCTTTTTTCCAGCCAGAGGACAAGGCTCAGTAACAGACACAATTGCTTTACTTTCATTCTCACTCTCATGTCTGTGCATACACTGGAACTGGTGAGCTCAGTCACAGAACAGCCTTTTTCCTCAGCACCAGGAGCTGACATCAGGATTTAAGGAGCACTGGAACCTCCTACTATAGCCAAGCAAAATAGGATACTACAGCCATCGGCTGAGCTCACCTACCAGCTCAGATGCAGTTCCTCACTATTTTCTCATTTGTTCCAAATGTTTTACTCTAAGCCCAACTGCTCTGTGTTTCTTACAAAACTGGGTAGAACAGCATCTGCTACTTTTTACTGATTTCCAATAAAAGGCAACTTCTAGCTGCAGCATCCCTTGTTATGAACTGAGTTACCAGGAACTGGAGCAGGCTGGCCATCACAGGGATGCCAGAAGTTTAGGGAGCAGCAGCACTGGGACTCACCAAGGCACTGCAACCCCAACTGGTGGGGAGCTGGCAGGCTGTGCTCCCTGCTTGTAAAACACTGGGGCAGCCACGGGTGCCTCCTCTGACCTCCTGCTTCTCCATTCAGGCAGGTTGGAGGTTGACAGTGCTTATGCACCAATTTTGCTGTGTTGCTTTAAGTACACTGACAAAATTAAAACTCTTCTCAAGCTTTTTGGTGGTTATTGTATCACAGCTACTGCTGACAACCCCAATGACCATTTCATGATGATGCTGCAGGATTAAAGGTGGGTAACAAGGGCCCTCTGACAGGAGGGAGCCAGAAGCTTGTGGAGTACCCAGGAGGAACCAGACCTGGCTGCACAGCCTTCCAAGCAAAAGCACCATCTCTTTGCCTGACCAACTGCTTTCAGGCTGTTCCCTTTCTCTCCCACAGCCTCCTACCTGCCACACCACATATCCCACACCAGCCTCCACCATCTAGACTTATGACATAACACCTGGCTTCCACTGAAACAGAAGCCCCAGCATTGCAACTGCTGTAAAGAGCAAAGCACCTTATGAGTTATACAGCAATGTCAATTTTTCAATAGGTTTGTGTGTCACATAATGAGCTTCTTATCTGTGTAACATGAACATTTCCAAGTTTCAAACACAACCCTCAGCTCCAACACCTAGCACTCAGGAGCTGTACGAGGATACAATGAAGGAGGTAAGTGCCACAGAGCTCCCAGGTGTTACCAGCATCTGACTAAACTGAAAGACAGACTGAAAGAAAAGCCATAAAAAAATATTCTTCTCAGGTTGTTCCCTCTTTTTAGTAGTAGTGAAAGCTCTATAAAGTAACTATGAAAAAGCTCTATGAAACAGCAGCCCCAAGTGAACTCCACAGTTCACAGAATACAAAAACTATCTCCAAGCATAGAAAGCACAAGAGAGAGGTACTTCTGAAGTACTCACTTTCTATGTAGCACACCTGCACATACAGTAAGACTTTAAAAAATACTCACATTTCCCAAAGGTTTCACACCAATTCTGCTGGTCAGTTGAACTCTTGTGCAGCTTTCTGCTCACCAGCTCCCACCCAGCTACTAAAGCACAGGCCACAGCACTTCCTGGGAGCAAATGGGCAACTGCCAGGTGGCCATTTGGAGTGATCCTGAGCAGGTGAGCAGCCTCATCCAAAAAAAAAAACCCGGAGAAAATCAGCTCACCTGGCTGCTACCTATAGCAAAGCCATTCTTAAAGGGGAGCTGGCTCACACCTGGGAGCTTTGCTGACGTGATCAGGAAGGCAAGGAAGGCTACTGGAGCAAAACTAAAGGAAGTTACCTTGTAAACTGGCTCTTGTTACACCAGGGATCCACTTGTGGATGCCTCTTCTTCTTACAGGATCTATAACAGCAAAATAACTTGTGAACTGTTGCATCCCCTGCCCTGTGGGTGGGGTGTGGAACAAAGCTGACAAGGCCTTCAAAGATAAATGTTTTGGAGCTGTGGTCTGTGTGGAAGCTTGCTGATAGGCTTAAATTCTCTTTACCGTGACAGATAACTAAAATATAAATATTTAGGGATCTGCAAACTGAAAAAGGTCAGTAGTCCACTAAAGGATCTTAATTCTTAGTGCTGAAGACTTCCATGATAGCTTATTCAGCTGCCAGGCATTACAATAAAGCACCTCACTCTGGCCTTGGAATCTTAATTTAAAACAAGTCATAGTCTTCAAAATGGTGATTATGGCTTCAAATGAATAGCATTATTGGATACACATGTAAACCAATCCACAGGCTCACATGCAGAATGGCTACAGTGCCTTTTCATACTGTTACACACAGACATACTTGCATTTGTCTGTGTAATAAAGCACAACCACCTGATTTTCCCTCTAGCATGACTTTAATAGTTAAAAATCAAATCTGTGCAGAGTGTACTTTATTTGTTCACATTACCTATTTGTGGTTAAAAACCACTTTATCTGACAGTTTAAAAGCATTCTTTTAAAACAAAAGAATTAAACATAGCTTGTGCTAAAAAATCTGCAAGTTGCATGGATGCAGTATTTTACAGGAGTATAAAAAAATCAACAGTATTCTACAGAAAGTATTCTCAAAACAGCAAATAAAGATTAGGCATGTAGGCATGATCCTGAAACAAACAAATTGAATTAAAAAACAGCTAACAAAATTTAAACAAAAAATCCCACATATCTGTATAAAAAAAAGCAAGGATTCAAAGTGCAGGTGCTCCAGTTTTCATTGTAACATATTATTCAGTAAGTCGATACAGGATACTATTCATTTTATATAAAGTGACAGTGTTCTCAGTAAGACTTAAACATTCAGTTACATTATCTTGCAGATTTTTTTTCATTACTGCTGCTTTACACTGTAGTAAATAAAGACTTATGCAATACAGGCTTTTATTTTCTTAATCTAACAAGGATATATAATAGGTTGGTGGTAAAGGTTAGTTTTAAGAACTAAGCTATAGTTGCTGTAGACCCAGCCTTAGAAGTAGATATATATATACTTTCTTTCTTTAACTTTTAAAAAGAGGTTTCAAATTTTGAAAAGAGACTCTACCAATCTGTTCTGGGACATCCATACACTGTCTTTGGAGCACACCAGCAAAGCTTCCAAGCCCACTGGTTAGGAATACAGCCCCAGGCAGGGCCATGCTGGAGATCTTTCTTTGGTGGCCTCAGCTGGGAAAGGGTTTTCTCTCTGCTGAACCCAGGGAAAGGCAAAAGGGCAAAAGCCATCACATTTATCCACATTTGCCTGATGTGCCATCTGGGGCTGGGATGGACTTCTCAGTTTTACTTGAGTGGATCAGTCTCAGGCAGAGGAAGTTAGGAGCCAGGCAGGTGTCACTGAAGTGGTCTTTCACACATTCACAAAAATAAAAGCATACATTAAAAGCCTCTTTGAAAAAAAAAAAATATATGAAATAAAATTAGGCTTCAAGGATGTTGCCTGGAACTTATTTGCACCTGAGGTTCTTTTCAGGTTGATGGTGTCCCTTTAACTTTTAAGTTCTTCCCATTTTGTAAATTTTTGTTCCCCAAGAATCAGATCTCTATATATGTCTATTTTAAAAATGCACATAAATATTGGCATTAAGTTGACATTCAGAAATTAAGAACTAATCTTTACCATTATATACTGACAGCAATATTAATAGTACACACACTTCACTGACAAATGTTATTTTTTTTCTGCATTTTGAATAAAATTTGCGTTCGTGTAACATTTCCCACAGAAAGAGTGATTATACTTTAAGACAGTTAAGTTCGCACCCCAACATTTTCACATTAGTGAAAACAACCATGTTTTGAAAATACCAGGGCCTCTGCCAGGTACTAATAAATAGAGCATAGAAAGAAAAGAATAAAATAAAAAACCCAAGCGCCTTTTATCCCGACATAGTAGAGATTTCATAGTCACTGGCCGAGGTGATGGGTTTGCCCCTCATCCTGACGTTCTTGGCGTTGGTGATCCTGGCCATCATGGACACGGGCTTGTCAAAGTACCTGACCAGGGCGGGCTCAGTCAAGAGGGAGGCCAGGAACTGCTCGAAGGTGATGGCCCAGTCGCGGTCGATGCTGGCGCTGCGGCGCAGGGCGGCCGCGCGGCCGCTGCGCACCAGCACCGTGTCGTCGCCGATGTCCTCGCACTGCAGCTTCTCCTCGTCGTGCGAGCCCGCGCTCAGCACCGAGTACGAGGACATGGAGCTGTCGTCTTTGGTGTCGTCGTCCGAAATGAGCATGGACGAGCCGGCCCCGTTGTCCCGGGGCGAGGAGTCCTCCAGCTTAATGTCCTCCAGCTGCAGGCCCAGGGCGCCGTCGGGCCCGGCCGCCTCCTCCTCGCCGCCCGCCAGGCCGCCGCGGAAGGCCTTGTGCTGCTCCAGGGGGTACTGCTGCTGCTCCTTCTTCTGGAACAGCTCCCCTGCCAGGCCTTTGCCGCACGGGTTGGCGCCGTCTGTGTCGCCGGGGGGCTGCACGCTGAACAGCTTCCCCACCTCCCCGATCTCCAGCAGCAGGCTGGTCACGGCGGCCGTGGCGTGGTACAGGTCCTGCTCGTTGGGGTCTTCGCTGAACATGTTGTACATGGTCTTGCACAGCTCGATGAACTGCCCCTAGGCACAGGGGCGGGGAACATTACTGAGAGCAGGAAACCCATCCAACTGACATCTACCAAATCACCTCTAAAAGTCTGAAATGGAGGCACGACACAATCGTTTATGTGACCAGAGGGAGGTGGGGAATAACACGGCTGCAGCCTAGGAAGCATTTTCTATGACCGGGCAGTCAGATGTGTTGCCCTTCTCAAAGCCATTTAGAATAAACTGTTGGATGCTTCATCCAGCATGTGATCAATGTAATTCTCTGCAGCCACAGGAGGGCAACAGAGGGTGAGCAGCCAGACAGTTCCCATTAATTTGGTGGATGTTCTTGCAGGAATGATACTGAGTATAACTAGGGGTTTGCTAAAACTGATGGGACGAAATGAAAAATGAAGTAAGACCTGCGGCACCCTTTAACTGGCAGGGTTGGATGCAAATTCAAAACTCAAGACTTAAATAGGAAGGAGATTTGCTCAGGGCTACCTTCAGTAAGAATCACTATTCTACAGGGAATAAAGCTTCCCTACATGTTCTGGGAGAAACAGCTGTCCCAATGGGTTCCCTCCTCCTTAGCAGCTGTGGATCTAAGAGGAATGAGACTGGCAAAACATAAAATGCTTCTTTCAGGTTATGTTTGTCAGACATTAAGAACTTGCTGGTGATATTCAGTCTCACATCACCCTTTGTCTAGAGATCAGAATAATATGTTATCATTCCTATATTTGTATATCTCATTTTTGGAGTGTTTTGGGAGCTGAATGCCAGTTACAGTATTTTGAAAACAACAAGCTTCTGTAATCAGCTGACTGCTGCTCTGCTAAAAAAGTATCTGCCTCAAAATAAAACTTCTGTTCAGTGTTAATGCATTGAATATTTATACATATGTGAAGGAAGTTTAAAGTGAATGAAAAATAATAAGTGTCAGCAGAAGTACCTGATTTAGCTTGGGCAAGTCCTTTGTGTTTTTTGCTTTCGATTTATTCTCTTGGCTCCACATTCTCAGATAATTTCGATTGTCTTGTGAGCTCTTCTTGCCTTTGTCAACAAATTACCCAGAGATGCAGGGAAAAGTCCATGAAGAAATCTTAAATTAATAACTTTTTTCCATTTTCAAAAGAAGCATCTTTACACAAAACAAAAGATGTGATTCACATGGAGACAGCATGCATACCTTTGTCTGTTTTCAGACTCACTGTAACAAACCCATCATCTACTCCATGCTTGTTCCTGCTGTCTAAGCCAACAACTAGGAAGTGGAGAGGCAGGGAGAGAGAGAGAGAGAGAGAGATCAGTGTGGTTTTAGATCCATACACAGTTTTCATGTGTACAGTGCAAAGTAAGAAACTGTTTACAACTGCAGAAAATGCAGAGTAAAAATTATAAGAATAAATGATGATTTTTGCTCATTTGTAAATCTGCAGGCAAATTCCATTTAATTTATAATATCACCACTAAGGCTGGGACCATCTTAGGTTTTGTTTGTGTAGTACAATGATTAACCTGTGTTACTACAACACAATTTTGATGATTATACTAATGCCTCTTCTTTTGCCTCTTGGGACTTCAAATTGCCATTTCTAGACTATTAATTCTTATCTGTATTTTCAAACAATTTTCCTCCCACTTGTAACTTGAAGGATGGGTTATATATTTCTTGAATCAGAGAGAAACATCCCATCAAATATCTCAAGAAAAAGAATGCCATTTAAGGCAACAGCGATGGGATGCTGGCACTCATTAGGGCACATAAAGATTTCAAACTGCTGAACTCCATTTTGATGTATCATTTGCTCTCAGTTTTTTAGAGTATTTTAAGTTCTGATCCACATACATCTTGAAAGCCAATCTATTTATTCTTATTCTCCACCAAGGCACATATGCTGCTCTTACCACAAAATTAATTCTACTACAACACACTGGTGGTATTATTCTGCAGTGCACCATTCAGGGGAGTTCTTAGTATACACATGCCTTCATCTCTAAGGATATCAAAATACATACAAATACTTCATGCTACTCTTTACAGAGAATACTTCACCTACAAAGTTTAATCCAAAGAAAAAGCAGCTCCCTAAGAAGACACATTTGGCATGCATCACCTCTTCTTCTCATGCCCCAGTCCAAAGGTGCCTACCGTGTGTACAGTCTGGGGTGATGTCCTCAAAAAAGTACTGAGTAGCTTCAAAAGCAGAGTCTGGCTCTTCTTGCTCAGGGGATGGATCTAAGCAACAAAGTAAAATTCTGTTTAATTAAAAACTGAAAGATCTTTCCATTGACACAATTAGAGTGTCGATTTCCAGAAGGAGAAGTGCAAGGATGTGATGGGCTAAGAATCATCTCTTTTCAGCTCACAGGAGATGAACCTGGACCTGAATTGGCTCCTTCCCAATATGCATCACTGTCTGACAAGGAGCTGTCTGCTTTCAGAGGCCAGCTTACCCATCTTCCCATGGCTTCTTCCATTACTTTCTTCTGTGCTGCTCAGTGTGTCCTGAGCAGGGTATGAACACTTTCCTAGCTGGAAACAGTTTGTCATGATTTGGTAGGAGTTTACCAGTCCCCAAATACCAGAAGCTGCATTGTTAAAAACAGACCTTCTCTGTTATAGTTCAATATTTTTTAAAGTATTTTTAAAAAGCATTTTAAGTACTTTTTCCCAGTTAAATTAGTGAATCACTCAGGCCTACCTCCAAGCAAAGCCAGCTGGGAACAATCAGGGATGCATGTTCAAAGCACACAAAAGTGAATGTCCTCTCAAAGCTTTTAGACATTTTTACCAGAGCATGTACATGTGCACAAGAATTAAACTATCCATTTAACTATCCTTAAAACTGCAGGTTCAGTGAGGACAGCAATAGGTTCTCCATGGCACATGTGTGACAAAGTAGAGAGGATACAGTTCCAGTACATCATTTTCAAAACTGTTTTGAGGTGTTTTCATCCCATTTCCACCCTGAACTGCCTCTCTCACTTAGCTGAGTCCAAGTTTGTACAGCTCCCTGGAAAACACATCTATGAAACAATCTGGAGCTTCCCTCTGCAAACAGTTGTGTCAGCCCAGAGGGGAAACCAAAAGAAAGCCTGGGGACAAAAATGAGGAGCCAGGGCATGCATTAACATTTCCAACTAGCTTTGCTATTAAATAAAGTGCATTATGGTAATAAATGTTGAAGAACACTGGATTTATGCCTAGGGGATATCACCAATCCCAGCTTAAAAGGCAAGAGACATATAAATGTTTGTGGAGGGAGCAATTGAGGGCTGTGTGGGTGCTTTCACACTTTCCAAATCTCTGTCTGGTTATGGTAGAAGCTCTCTTATTTTACTTGTATATAAAAAGCTACAATAATTCCCACAGATTAATTTTTAATTGGGAAAGCTAGTCATAAACAACTCTGCTCCAAATTCCTGTTCTCAGCAAAAAAAAAAAAGAGCTATTTTAACATTATTTACTTACCAGGCAAAACATGCATTTTATAGAGTAGCTTCAGCTTCTCTGTAAGATCTCCATGGCATGCTGCACCTAAACAACATTACACACAGCACATTACTAGTCAGCATTCTGTGCCATTTTATTTATTATTGCTGCAATATTTTGGTTTAGAGGCTGAGAGATTCACTCTGGGAAGCACTGTACTTCCCTTTACAACCCGAGATCATAAGGCAGTCACTTGTCTTCTAAGGTCACACAGTCTGCAGGAGGAAACAGCAAGAGAGCACAGACAAATTTACCCTGAATTTTGCACTTCAATCATGGGTCCTTCATTAAAAGCCTATTTCATAATGCTCAAAAATAAGCATGGTTATGGCATTATCACTCAGAAAGGCCTCCAGCTGGAATTTAACAAGACCTTTTTGTGTGGATTTCAAACTTTCAGACCTGAGGATCCAATAATAACATCACATGACTCAGAGCATTAAGATATTTACTAAAAAAGGAGCGAGAAAATTCAAGTAAACAGCATTTATCACAGCTTAGCCATGGGCTAAACTGATGTTCAAGCAATACTTTCTTATGATTTTTCCACTTTGACCCCTATTCCTTTCTGGTCAACACTACAATTAGCTGTATGAAAATCAAGTGGTCTATTGTAGCCCCTCCTTCCAATTAATTAAATGGATAGTAGTTAATTTTAAAGTAATGAAATAACTAACAATCAGACTTTTTCATGAGTCTCACTTTTTGTGACAAGCCATTCACAAACAAGTGATTTCACCTTCAATAATTAGGTTGTGCAGAGATTTATTTTACCTTACAGATGACCATGCCAATTTACCTCTGCTATGCAAACTACAAAGTAAGTGTAGTTTGGCAAATACTAACAATCACAGTCTCTTGTAAAGCTTAATACTCCAATAAATACAGATTATAGGCCAAAGAATTGAGTACATCTACATTAGCCGTTCTGCTTTCCTTTTTAAGCACAAAACCTTGTTATGTTCCTTTTTGGTTTATCATGCCATGCAAATAACCCTTTTTCTTCTGGTGAAACTGTGTCTCAGCTTAGCAGCCAGGTACCACCTGGAGTGCCCCACTGCTAAAGGCAACATGAAATAACCAAAGCATGGAATGGGCTGCATCCTCCACCAACAAGGAACTGCAGGAAAGCAGGCATCAAAAGAGGATTCAGGGCACAGGGTGACATGTGCAGGCTTGTTCCTCTCTGTGTCCTCACATGTGAAGAAAACTTCAAAAGCTCAATTGCTACTACTTCAGAGGAACATGTGTGTGCCTCCTAATGCCAGACCCTTTCCCCCCTCAAAATTAGGAAGAGCATTACCAGCAGGCTGAGGGAGGTGATCCTGCCCTTCTACTCAGTCCTGTGAGGCCCATCTGGAGTGCTGTGCCCAGATGTGGGCTCCTCAGGACAAGAATCTATGTAGAAATCTCTCTAGTTTACTAGAATGTGCAATCAACAGCTGTCATGCTATAATGCAGTGTGCTACAGGGGTGCAGAGGAGCTTGGTCATGAGTGAGTAACCCAAACAGCTCCTAACCAGGGCTGAAAATCCCTCCTGAGCAGCACAACTCATAGGGCAAACTAATCAAGATCCCTCCTTTATTTGGACTTGCTGTAACTTGGCACAGAGTAAACACAGAAAAGAATATGCCAGGTTGTTCCACCTCCGCTCAGCTGAGGCCCTAGAGGCATCTGAAGTAAGAAGTTTTTGAGCTTTTTGTTGTAGGGACAATGAAAAGGGAATTGAGATTCCCAGTTGCAATTACAGCACTTTCATATCACAAGGATTTCAAGCTGACACAGAATAAAGGGTCAGGAGCTCATGCTGGGACACAGAGCACCCCCTCCTTTTACCTCCCTTCATGGAGCTCCTAGAAGCCAGTGGCATCAAAGAGAGGTTCTGAGGGAACAAATCCTTATGGTTACATGGAATAAAACTACTGAGAGTTGTGAAACAGAAGTGCTTCAGGTGCCATGGCTGCTTCAGATGTCAACAAGCACCCTCCAAAATGGGCCATGCCTAGGAAGCACTTGGAGAGGACACTTCCTTTAGAAAAACAGACTTGAGTAATCAGGGCCAGAGTTCAATCCTGGTGTTTGGACTCAGCAAAAAGAAGAGGGTGATGCCCACAGGTCACCTCCAGAATGTCCATCCTTTGGCCATGCTTTCCAGGAGAGACACAAAGAAAAGGTGACACAGGCATTTGCTGAGCAGATGTGTCTTGCTCCAACAAAAGACAATCCTCATTTAGGATACTTTCCTAGCCAAGGCATATTGGGCTGGTGAGGCAGACTGAAGCAGCTGATGTTTGTGAAATTATTAAAACTCCTGGGGCATGCTGAAATATGCTCAAACAGATCCACGGTTGGTTTTGTTGATTGTGTTATCCTTCCTACCCATTCATGTGCTTCTTAAACAAAAAAGAGGTCAGCAGGGTAAACTTATTTTTTAGGGGAAAAAAAGAGTTTTCAACACCACACTGGGCTTAGTTTCTGAAAAAATGTGGGTTTGCAGAATGAGCAGTTTTGATTGTTTTGCCCATTGAAGATTTTAGCTCAGTCATGTTGGCTTAAAGCCACATTGCTGCATTTTACATTCATTTCTGTTCACAGTGCCCAACACTGGTCCTTGTTCTTATTACTCATTATTGGTTCCACAACATGCTGTCTGAGTTAATAGCTGGCTGATTGTTACTAATACCATCCTTCAAACTGGAAGAGTAGTTAATTCATGGGTCCTCAAAAGGCCATTGACTGTTACCTGGCAAACAGTCCATCAAACACAAATCACTGCACCACAGGAAGCACGGGGGGGTTTTGGGTGGTGTGAAGGGGAGGTGTGCAGCCAGTTTTACTGTCACAGCTATTTGACACCTGCAAAAGAACAGGTGTTACTGCTGCTGTGCAGAGGTTTTAATGCAAGGCTGCATTTGGAGCCCTAATGTGTAAACACACTGCTATGAAGAATTGCTGAAAGCCAGACTGGGAAACCTTTTCTGTCCACAGAAGGATCAAAATGTAGAGGAAAATCAAAATGGAGGAAATATCAGGTTGCCATGAAATAATACATGACAGATGGCGAGCAGTTGTTCACTTACAGTGAACAATTCCTGCTATATTCAAAAAAGGAGTGGCCAGCTCCTGCCTCATCTTTCTTCTTCATGTTAATCCTGGGGCTCACACGTTCTGTTTGTGGAGACACTGACTTTCATATCCTGAAATCCTGTTTCTTCAACACTTCCTCAGGCCACATCCTCAGTAACAGCATTCAGCCTCCTGACATCCACCTTCACTTTCTCCTTTTCAGGGGACTTCCATCCTCCTTTCTGCAGTCCTGGTTACTGATTTCAGAAGTAAGAGAGGTTGTACTTCCCACTGCAAATACTGCAGGGTGTGTTATCTTCCCCTCATGCAGGAACACACATATGTGGCATGTCAGCAGACTTCTACAGAGAAGGACTTTCATTCATGGGCAAAACTGGCATCCTCACTCTATCCTGCCCCTTACATAGGCACAGAAATGTCTCGAGTATTCCTGGACAACTAAGGGAGCAAATGCTGCCTCTCTCCCCTTTCCAGAAGTAGCACTTACAAATGGTATAAATTCCTATCTTTCAGGGAAAGCTTAAGGAACACGTAATGAAACACAGTGTCACTGAGAGTGGAACACTAGAGAAGAACACACAAAAGGCTTTTCCAAAGGGAATACTGTAACCAGGAGTAATAACACTGTCAAGCACACAAGTTGCAGTTCATTTTTGTGTTGAGAGCTAGCAGTTGGGGAAATCCTGACATCCTAATGGCTGTGTAGTTCGTGTGTTGTCTTTTCCCCAGGAGGACACAATGTAGGTGCACCTACTGAGACCAGCCTAAACCCCAGTGGGAACCAGGCACAAGCACAAAACGAACGGCACAGGAACAAACTGGTTTGGTCCCGTGATTCTGCAAGCGCTGTGGCTCCTCCTTACTTAGCCCAGAGACGAATTCACGGAAGTTGATGAGCAGGTCTCCGTTTTCATCCAGCAGCCTGAAGAGGCGGGCAGCCAGCACGTCGGAGTGCGTGCCGCAGGCCCAGGGGAAGAGCAGGGCGAACATGCCCTTGAACTGCTCGAAGTCGATGCGGTACTGCTCCAGGTACGGCAGGCTGGGGTCGTGCCGCTCCGTGGCGTTGCTGTTCCCTCCCCAGTAGCAACTGGTCAGGTGCTCTGCCTGAACAGAAGGCAAACACCATGGCATTGTCAGCACCTCTGTGAACAATTCATGGCTACCCGTGACAACAAAAAGTCCCAACAACTCTTCCACGCGCCTTCTCAAAAACAGCGCAAGGCACGCGCATTCTTAAAACAATGCAAGGCAACAGATGGATTTCAATTCAGCCAGCCCTTCCACTTCTGGAAGAGGTTTCTCCTCTAACCAGCATAAGAAGACATCCAAGAAGATAAAGCCAAACTTTTCCACCTCACAGGCAGATGAAACATGAAATATCTGTTTAGGCCAGAGGAGTAAGGAGCCGTGACTTCCATAAACACACAGACTTGTTGTGCTTAGTCACCCTCTGCACCCTCATCACACAGTCTCATGAAATCCTTATTTAATCTTTAATCACATGAAAACAGCTGCTTATTTGAAATTTTTTTTTTGCACTGTAGATATGCAAAAATACTGAATAATGTCCTATTCTTTCAGTCTTACTGAAGTCAGTGAAGGTTCTGGAGCTGATTTTGGCAGAATCTAATGCAAAATGATTCAGGAGCTTAGAGAAAAAGATCCCAGCGTTGCACCGTGACCAGACAGGGAGGACTGTCTGACTTGCTCTCACTGACTTCATGAGAGACTGAAAGAAGGCACTGCAGGACTTGGACAATTGCAAGACTTGTCATTACAGATGGGAAATTAAAAGGAAATAAACTCTTCACTATATACCAAAAAAATAAATTTCCATTATAACAAAACAGAGGAAGAAAGTATTTTAAGACACTGTGCATGAAGGTGAAGTTAAAGCATTTAACTGTTTACTTTTAAATCTGTGGCTCTAATGGCACTGCTGTAAAATCAGCTTACAAAGACACATCACTTTGTAGACACTAAATCCCCATGTAATACATTAAAGCATTAACAATGGCAAAAATCAGCTATTGTGATATGAAAGTATTAACTATCTGAGAAAACAGAAGAAAGGTATTTCTGTGCTAAGTTCCAAAACTTGGATGAGGTAGAGAGAGACATATGTTTAGTTTCTAATGATTAATCAAAAGCCTTTGTCTATTCACTTTTTCATGTAGTAGTTTGCATCACAATATGCTTTTTTCCCATGGACAAATCATTCAGTAACTGACTCCTTTCCTGATGTTTTAAAAACTGCTTGGGTTTTTATTTTTTTGTATATCAGTAATATAGCAGCTAATTCAAGTTTGTATTAAGGTAACCAGTAATAACTCACAGACTCGACCTGGTCTTTAGAAAAGACACAGTCCCACATAAAAAAATAAAGATTTACCCCTCCTGCAGGCACATGACCTTAACTTCACTCAGCTTTACCTTGAAAAGAGCATAGAGTTCCTCCAGCTCATCGATAGTAAAAGAAGTCTCTGTCACAATAGTTCGTACCTTTTGAAACACAACATGAACAGTTAGACATCTGAAATCCTCATCTCACTGAGATGCTCATTTAAATCTCAGGAAGTGACTGAACTGAATATTTGCAGGGAGCATTCTCTCAGTTCTTACCACATTGCGCTTTGTAGTATCTTCCAGGGTCTGGATGACTTTCAGCCTTTGCTTGAATCTCATTTGTTCAATTAAATCTGCCCGGATACTTCCAAATTTCTTAGAAGAGAAAAAGTAGTACAGGATTGTCTATGTATTAATATTCAGAATATTTAGCTTGTCTTTAATGTAGTTGAGAAATTAATTTGATTACATTATATACTGTATCGGCTAATTAATTAATACAAAGCTGCTGTTAAGGCATTTTTCTAAGACATTACAAAGTTATGAAGACTTTAGGAATATATCACTAGATTTTATTTTTCCAATAACTTCTTTTAATTTGAAAGGTCTTTATTAAATTTCAAACTGTAATCTCAGTAGTCAGAAATTCTTGCTTGGCAAATCTCTATGAATAGATGTTTCATAACTCCTCCTGCAGAGTTTTATTTCAGCTTGGCCTGGAATGTCTCATAATCATGACAGAGAGGGGATATTAAACTAACTGGATCTCTAATGGCTGAGCCAGTACAGCAGTCCTCACATTCTGAGGATATGAAACCAAGCAGCAAGAATGCAACTTCTGTAAGGAAGAAATTCTCTAAGTACCCAGGTCTTATTTTCAGACTTTTTTCCACAATACAGTGTCAGTCCCACATATACTACAGAAGCATCCTACGGGAAAACCTATTAGGGATTAGGCATATGAAACATGGAATATTATTCCTAAAATTCATTTTTGTAGAAGTATTCTAAGCAGAAGTTTCTTGCCATCCAAAAATCACTTGTAACAGACTAAGGAATGCACAGATGATCAGCAGGAACAATAATGTTCACAAAACCCTGAAACGACAGGCCTTTTGTGGCTCTGAGGCCACATCTATTCCAGTAATTAGACTTTATTCATTGGTCTGGGGGCAAAGGAAGAAGGTTTGCTCATATCCATAAAACTAAAACTCAGCCTATTAAAAAAAGAATGTTGCAGATAATTACCTTCTAGGAATGGTCCCTTGCCCATGCTAAATTTCAAATTGCACAAGGAGCTGTTGGAAGTGTGTCACCTGTTCTAGGTCAAAACTGTGTGAAAGCTTTCCAGGGCACAGACCTTTAAGTGTCAGCCCTTTTGTTAAAATGGCCAGGATCCAGATACCACTGTACAAACAGCTGAAGTGTTTAAGGCCTATATTTTTCCCAATTAGCTAACAGAAATCCAATGAGGTAAGCATGTAGCAGCTCTGAATATATCTGCACTCCACTGACGGCTAGTGAGCTATGCACAGGGTGTTAAAACTGCACTGAATGTGCATTATTTCAGTCACTTCTACTATAATTACTATGACACCAGGATCTATGGCTTCTGAATGAAATGCAAAATTGAATGAAAAGATATTTCTTACTAAAAAGTATTTTCAGGAATTGAAGAAAGTAGTGGCAGTGTAAAAGGCACTTGTTATCTATATTCTCTTATTTCAAGAATGTTTCTCCTTTGAAAGTAGAAAGTCTGCTCAAGATCATCACAAAGAGGGATGCTAATCACTTAATTACCAAAAAATTCATCTGCATCACTTCAGCTTTCACTGGAGACTTCTCATATATGCATCTGACATGATTACCTAAGAGCTGGACAGGATCAGAGCACGATGGAAAGCAGTCCAAATATTATACTTTTGCCAGTGCTATCAAGTCCTCAAATTCATCACATTCCCATGACAAGTATCATAGGACAGTCTGGAAGGCACAAGGTTTTCCCCTCTGCTTGGGGGTAGTGTGTATGTGCTTGAGGGAGGGCGAAGGTCCCCAAGAAAAGACATTTTCTTCAGCTGTAGGTCTTCCTATTTTTTTGTAAACGATAAATGTCACCAGGATTAAGAATAGATGGTTACCCAGCAAGTACCTTTAACAGTTTAAATTCTAAAAAATAACAAAAATATGCTGTCTTAGTTGATATTTCATTCTTTGTAGCTGTAACAAAGCTAATAGTGAGTTCCCAGCCCTGACTGCACATGACTAATTGAGAAACATAACAGGTCTACCAGATGCTTTGAAGCTTTTTAATCTTAATAGTTCACTAAAGAATTGTTGGGTTTTTTTAATAATCAAATCAACTAACAATGACTCTCTTGTAACTAATTCTCTCTTTGCAACCAGCTCCTGCTTTCCTCACAGTTCCTCACTCCCTGTGCTGCCTGTTTTACCTAATTATACTGGAGTGCAGTTGGTTTTTAATCTGGAAGCAGCTACAAGGTTCTGTGCTGCAGAACCCCCAAAAAACCATACTGGCTCTGCATGGAGTCACATCATTCATCTTAAAGCAGCTAAGCCAGAGCAAGCAGTCTTCATGAGAAAGAAAATGGAGAAAGAGAAACAGAATTTCACATAAATGCTCTCCTGTCCATCCTAACATTTTGTGAACAACAAGAAACATCCATTTACCTTGATACACTTTTCACTTCAGCACAGAACACATTAAGGACTGCCTACTTCTTTATTAGCTGTGATGTGTTAAAGCAAGGGGGATTTAAGGATATGGGAAGTGCCTTTAAAAAAGCTGTGCTATTGCTGAGTAGGAACTGATTTCTTGAACTAAAAATATTCATTTACCCTATATGTCAATGGAAGGGAAAAAAAGGAAATTAAGGAGAACGAATCTTTAAAGTTATTCCTTAATTTTTATAAAAAAAACAGGTATGTCAGTGTAACCATCAGAGGTATTTTAACTGATGGCCTATTTTTAAAATTTAAGGACAATTGAACCAGTCTAGAGATTTTAGTTGGTTTTGCAGGCTTTGTCCTGTGCTTCATCGATATCAGTTCCAGCTCCTTTCACTTGACTTTTTTTAGCTCTGGTCATAGTATTAGAGAATATAGTGGCCCATGGTCATAATCAGCATTTGCTAAGATGAAAAAAAGGCAAAAGAAACAAAGTTCCATTGATAATATAAAGGTCTTGTGAAATCACCACTAGAGATTTCACCACTATTTCAGTTTGGAAAAGCATGAAAAAACTTAAATGAGAATGAACCTTTTCCAAATTACAAGTTCAGCCTTTTGTTTGTGGGCTGCTCTCCTTTGAGACCTCAGGCTTCTATATACAAGAGTTCCAACTAAGTTTTGGTTAAAAGAAAAAGAAAGTCTAATCCCTCTCCCTTGCCCCATTCCAGCCTTCTGAGATGAGTCTGTATTTCTTTTCTGTTCTTGCAGTTTCAAGCAAAGCCAAACTACAGAGTATCAAAACTCCTCTGTGAAGAAGAAGTTATGTTGTCATGTAAAATCCTGTTAAGAAATCTTATCCTACCTCATAGGAAGACCTGATTAGCCTGAAGATATCCACCTCAGGATAAGGCTCTATATCATCACTGAGCAGTGAGTGAAGATGAGGAATGGGAGGAAGGGTGCTGTCCTTATTAGTCACACTGTCCAAATATCTGGTAGAGAAAAAAAAAATCAATGAGATACATTTGTGCACCTCTCCCTTCTGAGGATTAACAGCATAAGGGTTACATAGAGATAATTCAATGTGAACTTGATCAAGCTGTTCTCTAATAAGAGTACAACTATACTGATGACACTTAGGAAAAACATTCAGAAGTTTCAGCAGCAACTTGAAAACTAAACAGCACTACTAACATGAGCAAATAAGAGGTTACACTCACCAGTATTACTTTCTGTTAAATGACTCAAGCCACTCTATCTACAATCCTTCTGTTTCACCAAAGTCTATTTAAGATCCTACCTAATTTTTCTGAGTTCTACTTAGTTCATTCCTGAAACAATTTTCTTTGAAATCAAGAGGGTTTTTTATAACATTTAAAAGGTAGCAGGCAAAAGATGAAGTAACAAAACTCATGTAATCAACAAAAATAATAAATCAAATTAAATTTCTATAACCATGTTTGTTTTGAAAGAAGAATTTCCATCTTGCTCATCACTTAACATTATTTTAAGATAATATAAAGAGTACCATATGTGGATGAAAAGGCATCTAAAGCTTATAAAAGATTTATATATATGGTACTGGTTTAAGTTTAGTATTTCAACATAGAACGCAAATCAGGAAAGCAAGTAAAAAGAAAAATAAAATTAAGATACTGTATTTTCTGTAATAAATACCTTCCCAAGACTGTCATGGCTTCTCCATCATCTTTACAGTTAAGCAGCTTGTCCACATTTGCTTCGAGGACAGCGAGGGCTAACTGAAATATCACCTTTATTCCTTCACAGAAGAAACAATCCACAACTACCACTGCACTTTCAAATGGCATTACACTGAGAAAGAGAGTGAGGAACCAGGACAGGGAGATGGTGGAGATGACACCCAGGTCCTGCATGCAGTCATAAAGCTGTGGAATGTAGTCACGAGCCAACTCTTCAAAAACACCCTGATCCACCAGTGCTCCTGTTGAAGATACATAAGGTTGAATTAATTCAGGAGAACTGACACATTGCCGTTTAGGGGAGAAAAAAATACACATGCATATATTTTATATATATAAATAGAAAGCTTAGGAATATTTTACATGGTGCTTACACACACTTTCTCACTTTCAGATAAATAACAGATTCCATTATGCTACTGAGCTGTACATACAAGTTGTATTTACTGTAATTAGGTTTGTTCTGTTTTAACCATACACTCCATAATAACTTAAAAAGGGTCAATCTGGGTCTAGCTCCAGCAGAACTTAAATGGTGGCTTCATATTTATCATTACTGACTGGAATACAAGCTCAGCATCACCTGTTGAATGAGGCCAGGGTGACTGTGAGGGTCTGGATGTATTTCTAGAGAACCCCACGTTATACATTGCTATGCCATTACATCAGTGTTTTAACCAGGAAGATTAATTTGTAAGGCTGAATGAGTATCTCAAGCATTTGGGAGCTACAGTAAAAACAGTTTCCATGATAAACTAGAGTCACTCATTTCCATATAAACAAGGAAACTCATCTGACAACAACAGATTGTGCCCTTTCAAATCAGAAGTAAACAGGCACAAAGACTTCTGCAAGCTGCTAAAGCTCCTGTTTCCACCTTAGATAACTGATCATCTAAAATTCAAATTTTAGCCTCCCTTCTTTTTTTAATTTACTTTGCTTAAGCCCACTTTAGAATGCTGTCTAATCCTAAGTAAAGAACTATTAACTATCATAATACCTGTTTAGTAAATTGCTTCTATATTCCTGAGCAAGCTGTCTCCTCACTAACATTCACAGATACATCTACCCATGTATTTGCTTCAGTACAAATACTACCAAATCATTTGGTTTATTTTTCATACTGTTGTTTTAGAAAATGTCCCCACAGCATACCAACAACTCTTGTGTTGTAGTAGTCAGGCAGCATACGCTCACACAGAGCCACCAGCAGCCAGAAAGCTTCCTCCTCTTTTGCATAAAGGAGGAGCACTGAAGTGACAATATTCATAGCCTAAAAGGAAGGGAGACATAATTATGCAATATCTAGCACAGTACCAGTGGTTAGGAAATTAGCTACATCTCTCCCTGCAGACCCCAACAGTTCAAGTATTTCCCTGCAAAAACAGCAGTGTTTTCCCAGTGCTTAAGAAAGCCTCAAATAAATCACAAGAAGTTGTTAGGTTTTTTGTAGTGCTGGTTTTTTTTTTTTTGTAGTGTAGTTTGTTTGTTTTTGTGTTTTCTTTTGTTTTTATGAAAAGAATAAATCAAAATTTCCTTTCCTAATCAACATCTGCAAGCATCCCATTACACTGATACTGATATTCTGCCATAGGTGCTCTGAGAGAATCTGGGTCTGGTGCAGCCAAAACACCTCCCACAGCAGCAGTGACAGGCTGAATTCTCACTGTAGCAAATCTCAATGGCATTAATTACTGTGACAGCTTTAAGGACCAGAACTGAAGTGTTTTTCTACTGTTCCTCTGTTAAATAACCTTCACAAATATTGTTGTAGTTATTACTTAGTAATACAGTTATTAAACAATTTATGATGGTATCTGTTAGAACTGCTTGCACTTACTTGTGTTGCATCTAGGAATCTTAACAGTCAGACATTAACCAGGCTTCTTAATACTCATGAATTTATGTTTCCTCTTAGCAAAAGTATGTAGGGAGGCAAAAATAAAGACCCAGGTGATAAGCCAAAGTTAAACAGCAAGAAAGAATGATTTAGGACCAGAAAATAAAGTGACCTAAATCACAGGGATAATTCCAAACCCATGCACTGGGGTCAGCATTAACTCCACAGATACATGGTTGTGGCTCACAGTGATAATATATCTTCTAAGGTGCTTTATTTTTTGTCAAGTGTTTGGGGTTTTTTTTTGCTTGGTTTTGTTTTTTGAGTTTTGTTTTGAATGCTTGCACGGCATCATTGAAAAAGGAAAGGAGGTTCTGGAGGGTTATTATAACTAACACATTGAGTAACTAGATAAAAATTTAAAGCTGAACACAAAGTATTTTGGTCTTGAGGTTTTTTTTGTTAAATAGAAAAGAACCTTTGTTCAGGGTCCATTTGTCATTTTCTGTAGATGCACTGCAAGACAGCTCTGTTATCCTCTGTCCACTTTCTAGATTTATGAGCAGAAAATATGCTTACAGAAAACACCTCTCAACACATACTGCTTTTAAGAGTAGGGCCTTGTGTGACATCCCTCTGGCCTCAGCACTGCTGCCACCCTGCAGCAGCCAGGTGTGAGCATCCTCACACATCCTCACAGCATCCTCCACACACCAGTCAACTTCACACAGCCAAACACCCATGTGTTTGGCACGACTGAAGAAACAGGACTGCAAGGAAAGAACTGAATTCCAGAAACTGAAGGAATGCAGGGTGTTTCAATTACCTGACAATACCCTATGTTTGGATTTCTAAAAGCATAAGCTGTCAAGACTCTTCTTAGAGCAGCAATACCCATCTCATTCTGGAATGCAGGGTGTTCTGGAAGGGAGCGGTGCAGATCCCTCTCTATCTCTTCTGTAGCAAGATTGTATTTTCCCATTGATTTCTCCACTAGGTCCTCATAATAGCCAGGATGAGTGGCCATTTCATTAATGGCTCCTGGGAGTGGGAGAAGAGAATAACACCAGGAGAAAAAAAGAAGGGTTAGCAGGTACACCATTCCAACATGATAATCTGCTACCCCTTCATGCTGAATGCCACCCAGAACTTTGAAAGCAACTATGAAATGTGATTCCTGTAAGTGTGATTAAAAAAGGATGTGCTTAGGTGATCATCACCCCTTCTTGTCTTCTAGAAGCATTTTTATAATGAGGTTAAAGTCTCTTTCAGCCAGAACAAAACAGGAGGCATGAAGAAGGAACCAGCTGTGCAGTCACATGGTGTCATGAGCTCTCTCTGAAGCTGGCTGTGGGTTTGGTTATCCTAAATAACTCAAAGCTTGTCTCTGAAAAAGCTACTTGCCCTGAGGAGAGAGTGGATTGATGTTTAGTTGCAGAAAGTATGATATGTCAGCCAAAAGCAAGAGACAGAAACTCATGAGCTCTATTTGTACTTCTGAAAACAACTCTGTCGTTTTGGGCAGGGCACAAAGCCTGTCTTAAAGATTACCACTGCATGCTCACAGAGTTGCTGTGAGATTTCACTCCTGACTTTAAAACTGCTCTGGAAATTAACATCAAACATCAATAGCACAAAGTAATGTGCACGGAAAATACAGGTTATACCTATACCATGAAAATTGGTCCAAACTAGCAGCTAACTGGACACAAAACAGAACCGTGCATTCCTCTGTATATTTTCTAAAAATATTTGTTTGATGCCTAGCAGCAAAGAGAAGATACACATGATTATGTATTCCTAGGGGAAAAACAAAAAAACAAGCCAGAAAGCATCATTAGGTCATCAGATAAAGTCCCTGGTGTGCTCATACCCTACATGGTGTGGATAGCTGTGGTGACTCTCTTGGGGAGGGTAGAGCTAAAGAAGGCATATGGTAAGTGAGAATTTATGAAGAAAGCCTGAGGTAGGATTGATTTCCACACAGCTAGTAATAAAATTAATAAAATTCTTTGACTTGGAAAAAAAAACCCTAAGGGAAGACAGGTCTAAAGAATCCTTTGTGGCACAGAAGATGGACAGAAATATTTTCTCACCATTTTTCACATAATGGGAGCACCTAATAAAATGATAAAGTAGCTTCTTTTTTTTAATTACAAAGAAAAGATAATGGTTCCATCCAACATGCTTACACTTTGGAATTCCCTGCAACAACTAACTGTGAAGGCCAAAAGCTTAACTGGATTCAGAAATGGTTAAACATATGGGAATTAAGTTTGCTGGCCGTTGCTTAACATCTAGAAGGCCTCTACACTGCTGGCTTCTGGTAACAGAGTGTGTGTTCTGCTTTTTTTATATTTTTCCTTAATTATGTAAGCCTGTTTGAGAAAGGGTATTTACTGGCCTGAACAGAAATCTTGTCTAAACCTGTCTGGTGCCTGCTAACAATCACAGCCTTGCTTACTCCAAACACTTTCAGACACTTATTATCTGCACCTTTAATCACCTAATAAACCCTTTCTTCCCTCACAGTTTTGCTTGTATCCCACAGTCACTTTCAAAGGGAAACCTACCTGAGAAAAGTAGCCAAAGTTCCCCTCTCATGCTTTCTGGAATGCCTTTTAGCACAAGGTCTCTGGTTTTCTCTGTACGATACATGCAGACCCCTTGGCCATATTCAGCAAAGTGAATCTTCCAGGCCTGTTCCTTCAGGAACTCCTTAGCCTAAAAGCAAAGAAAGGCAGGCATAAAGATGCAGCTTCTCTTTCTAAAACTCTGACCTACTGAAATCTTAAATGCTAAAAAGCCTGCAATGTCCTAACTTTCCAAGTGAGCAAGAAATAACTTGGCTACAGTCCAGTTACCTTCTTAATGGGCTGCCTCCTCCCATTTCCTAGTTTCTATGTCAGTAGACCTTGCTGTTAAGAGAATATTGTTGAAGCAGTTACACTTAAGAGCAGGAATACAACCTCTCCTTGATTTACATCCAACTTTGCTGGTTTTTATGTAGGGAAATTATTTGTATTGGTAAAACAACATCATGTTCAACACTTGATTTCTGTGAAAAATACTGCCTCTTAACTGGCAGAAGGAAACTCTTCTGGGTCAGAACCACGGGTTTTAAAGCAAACATAATTTAAGAGTTTTTTCAGTCAAGTAGAGCACTCAGAGGTGTATTTTACCAGCTTGGGGTTGAACTCCTCGGGTGACCTTCGGCGATACATTGTCATCAAAGCTTGAGTTGCTGTTGGAATGCCATTGTCATTGAGATTGAACTGGCGCTCTCCCTCCGACTCAGAGCTCAGGCTTTTGTGAGGGCTGCCAGAAATTAAACTACTTGACCTTGTAAACACCTGGAGAAAGCAGTCACAAACAATTCAGGCATGAGAACGAGCCAGTCTGGACTTTTTACTTCATTTTACTTCAAAATGAAACAGTTAACAAAACACGCTAACAGTTAACAAAAACTGAGCTAATTAAATCACCCGGGTACAGGTTGAACATATGGCAGCTGAAAAGAAACCAGTACAGAACAATGAAATCACTTCCATTTTCTCAATAGTTCCCCTGAAACACAATCAAATTCTACAGCTTGAATTCCTAAGGTAGTGTTAACTTTAGGTAGCCCTGGGCAACTGAACCGGCTCCCTTGGTTTTCTGTCGACATCATAGAACTCTTAACTCCCTGGGTGGCTCCTTGACTGTCTAGAATGTAAGATTTATAGATAACATATATTTTCATATGTCTTTCCATATACACACAGACACATGCATCTCTATCTGTGTATGTTCATACAGATATATACAAAATAAATTTCTTTTCCCCTTGCTTAAAAAAAAAATCTTCCATGGAAAATTCAACACTATCAGATTGTTATCTGGAAGAAAAATATTTTGAAGAAAAAGTATTTTCTGACTTCTCAAGCGGCTTTGAAACTGTATCACAATAGAATCTCACAGAGCAGTTCACAGCAAATGCCTGAAATTGCTAACAGTAGTAATGCATATCTAAGTATGTAGTCATATATTACAAAATGTAGTGATAATGCTTGCAATTATGAATTTGTGTTTATAATTCAGTAGGTTGAATGCTTAGATCCATTTGGGGCACAAGTTCCAGCACTGTATATGCCTATGTGTTCTGGTATACAACAGCACAGTAATTATACTTTACCATCAACAAAGCAAGAAAAAAATTTCTTTTCAGACACAAACACTAAACAGGGTAGGGCCACTCAGTGCAATACCAAGGTATGGCTTAGTACAGACTTGGAACATGAGACCTACCTACATAAAACCAAAAGGATACACCACAAAAGCCTTTACTGCTTTGTGATTGGAACTACTCAACTCTGATGGATTTAACAGAACTGATGAGGTTGTCATATGAAGCACTTGAATTTCATACATAAAAACTGGAATTTAGCAGAAGGCTTGACATTCAACGTGGCTAAAAAATGTGTATACAATCATATATTTTAAGAACCATTTCCTTTCACACAGAAATAAGGAGGTGGTTCAGAATAGGGTCATTTGATGTCCAGGACAGGGCTGTTTTTTTTCTGTCAGTTCAAATGTTCCAAAGTTTACTAGCAGTGCACATGCAAACATGCTCAGCTCAGACATTGTTTTCAGAAGAATCAAAAGATAGGATTTAGCAGCTAAAGTCTTGAATAAAAGAAATTTCCTATTAACTGATTTTTTTCAAGTTATTAAAATCCTACAATTACATTTTAATTGGACAAGTTAATAGATTAAAAATATTATTCAATTAACCAGTTAATTAACTATGACACTTTCCAACAAAATACACTGTAATTCCAGAATGTGGCAGTAGGAATTAGAGTAGTTCTTCCTTAGCAATGATGATTTCTCTTAGGTTTAACATGAAGAAGATAGATAGCCTAATCAAACAATTTTAACACTTCAGCTCAAAGGCATTAGCACAAAAGAGGTAACATTTCTGTGTAGAAAGGTTTAGCTCTACAAAAATTTAAAAGTTTTTGCTTGCTTCTCTTTCCCCACACTGGTTAAAATCCCCTTTTTCTAGAAACTATTCATGTTTCTCCACATACCTCATCATCTGAGCTGATATAGCTTCCAGAAATATTTTTATCCAAGTATATTTTTGAAGTGGTTTGTTGCAGAAAGTCTGAGATCCTCTGTACAAGAAAGTCTCTGTCTTTCAAGTTGGCAAAGAGGAATGTCATTCTGTTCTTCGTGCTGATGGACAACGGGCTAGGCAGCACACTGGAGCTGTCTGCCTTTTCTACTATTGTCACCTGGGGACAAACAATTGCTAGGGCTTAAGATCTTTAGTTAATCGAGTTTCTTGGTCTAAGAAACCATCTTAATACAGTAACCCCATGCTTCATCTGCCCTTACATCAAACCCCTTTGCTGGAAAACATGATTTGCCTACAAGGCCTTACAAGTCTGAAAGATGAAGGCTGTCATCCCTTCAACAACTGGCCTCAGTACATTCTCCAGCAAAACTCCCCTGCACTACTAAGAGGATTTCCCTCAGGCTGTAGTTTGAAAGAATTGGTAAAACAAAATTTCATCTGTGGGATACAAACCTATTGGCTTTTTTGTAGGACTTTCAAATCCCTCTCCTGCTTCCCAACACCAGCACAGGCTGAATCAACAGAGACTTCTGCTTACCTTCCCTTGCCAATACATGTAAATAAGCCATTTTTGAGATAACACTCCTGTACTACTATATTATAGTTGCATACTGTGATAATAACTGTTATTTTAACTGCATTTTCACAGTACACAGAAACTTGCAACAAAGGGAAACTATCCCCATGTCTTCCCTTACAAAGGAAAACATCTAAGCCTGTGAGATGGAGGTTTTTGTTTGGCCTTCAATGGTTAGTGAAGTGGTCACTACTATAACTGAACTCCAGTGTGTAAACAGTACTCACACCACAATCTGCTGAGTACAGGGAACTGGTTTCCTGGGGTTTTGGTAATGCACTTTAACACAAAGGTATCTCAGGGATAAGTCATACACTGTTCATGAATTATATAATAGTTGTGTGTGCTAAACACTACCAACTATTAGCCTTAAGAACAAATCAATCTATCAAGTTTGTACAGCTCATACATTGAGCAAAACAAAAGTCACAATTGTAAATACTGTTAACCACTGCTTTTATGACTTTAAATTATTTCTAAGGTAATGACAACTGACTTACTGTCTTCAGAATAGAAAGGAGCACATTTCATTTTTCTAGGGCATTTACTTTTGCTCCTTTTTTTAACCCTTTTTAAAACAAAAATCAATGGTAAGACAAGAGTGCTGTAATATTAATAGCTCTCTGGCTAAATGGACAGAGTAACCATTTTTCAGGTATTTTCTTTGAAGATTTAAAGACTGCAGTGCACTGCTCAGGTGCTAAACTGTTCTGCTCACTTCCTTTTGTTTTTCTGTTAACTACAAATCTATTAGTTATTTGCTAACTTAAAGGATCTTCACTAATAGCATAGACAGAGAAGTTCTAAAGGCACAGGATAGACATTACTAAAACAAGCTTAGTTATAGCCCTGCTGTAATGAGAGCTGATATCCACTTATTTCCTGTTCAGTAGAGACACACACACATCTGAAGTGTTGGTCTTGGAGAGGGCACCTGCTGTAGGTGCAGTGAACAGTGCAGTCAGCCACCAACAATCAGCTTTCCCATCATAATTTCTGAATCAATGCTTTGTTATTGTCTCATCTGTCAAAACATCTCCAGGATACCACAGAATACTGGAATGAGCTTAGGGTCTAACACAAAGCTTTAATTAAATAGAAAGCTTTCCTTCAATTATTAATGGTGCTGATCAGTTGTTCTGAGGACTGGCACTACCCAGTGGGTTACTGTTCTCCTTAGGGGTGCTGAGACTTAACCCTCTTCACACAGACTTACTCCTTCAGCTACTTCTTTCCCTTAAAGCTTTAGAGCTGCTCTGAATCCCATGCTGCTGCAGCTGTGGTTATAAAAAGCAGTTGCTGAATCTGCATCTAGGAAAAGAGGCCCTGTTAAATGAAGACTTTGCTCTCCTTCTCCACCACTTTACCTGGACCATCATTCCCTCTGAGTCCCAGACAAACAGTGCAACCATAATTAAATGCCTCATCTCTCGTACCCAAAGTCATTGCAACATGCTGCTGAGAAGCTGTACTTCATTTGAACAAATAATGGTTTACTCTTAATGATCTGTGGGGGAAAACAGTGCCTTGAAATACCCCATGATTCTTCAGTAGTCAAGCCAAATTGTCCTTGGTTACATCAGCTTTGTTACTACTTCCAAAACTTACTTTACACAATTTTCCATTAACCCACAAACCAATTCAACCCTAAAAAGCTCCCCAACATAATAATTTTTTTATTGCATCTAACAAACTCTTCTAACTGAACATCTGCTTTAAGTAACCAGCTTTAAAAAGGGAAAGACAACAATGTGAAAAATGCTGACAAATATTTTCTATATACAAGAATAAGCAACTGCAAGCCTGTGTGAAAAAACAATTCAAAATTTTAGCATTATGAACCTTTTTACACCTGACAAAAACAAATCTTATCTGACAGATTTTTTTAATAGCATTTCCACTCATAAAACTACGAAGTTTCACCCTCCACCCCTCTCTATGAGGCTCAGAAAATATACAGGGGCTGTAAATCAGAATACAAATTATGACACAGGAAGGACTCACAAGGGTTGTGACTACTGCCAGAAAAAAAAAACTCCCTATGAATTTTTGTAGTAGTAACCATGAACTAAGATACCCAGTCATTAAATATTACTTAGAACACATCAGAATGCCATGCTCACAAGAGATTAAAAGCATGAAAAGGGGTTTTTCTCCAAAAACAATCAACAAAAAAACAAAACAAAAAAATCAAAGCTAGGCTGCAATATCCAGTAGGATATTGCTTTATTATTTGCCCGCTAAATTTAAAAATACAAACATTTACCTCTCGAAGAGGGATAATAAGGCTGCACAAGTTCTCTTCTTTACTAGTAAAGCAAATGTAGTTTGTAGAGACAAACATCTGACCCAAAATATGCATTTTGTTGAATGGAGTCCAAAGAGTACAGTCCGTGTGTCCATCTAATTTCTCATCCTTGGGAAGTCGGAACAACGCACGGTATCTCTCACTCTTCGCTCTGGCATCAAGATCCCTAAAAAAAAATACAGAAAGATTTTCTCCTTTTAAGGAATACATAATACATTTTATTTTATGCAAATCATTGCAAGTTACCTGCAACATACCACTCAGCTAAGCAAGGAGTGTACAGAAAAACAGTGGAAATAGTTTGCATCTAGGGGAGGTACAGCCTTCACTTTTAGAAAGTTCTACAACTGCATGAAAAAAAAAATCTACCATGGATGACTCACACATTGATCCTGACTTCTCAGAGAGGAAAGACTGAGTGATTCTTTCATATTCAGCTCTACTTTTTGAGAAGATATATAATGAATCAATTTTTTTATTAAATAGTAATAAAAATGCTTCTTTGAGGCTTATTTATTGACATGATGAAGTCCTCGGTGTTAGAGTTTGTTAACAACTTCAAGACTTTGTCTTGATAAACCATTCAGTGCAAAACACCCAAAAGTAAGAAAGACAAAAGTGATATAATGCATGGCAGATGTCACTAAGTAATGAGAAATATAAACAAGAACAGGCTATAATTTGGTATGGTTCACTAATATAACCAACAGTTAATGCAAAAATTAAAAAGAAACTAACAAACTGCAGTATGATATAACACAAATATTTTCCAGGTAAGTTTTCAGCCTTTAGAATTTTAAGTCAATTCTTGTATCTCTATTACCTTATCTAGACTAATTTTTCAATTCCAGTTATAAGACCAACTATGAATGCTAGGCACATTTCTCAGCAACACTTAAATCACTTTACTACCTTCTCCTAGTGACAGAAAATGGCTTTACAACAGATAAGCAGCCAGTGTTGGGAGATACACTAAAGAGCTTCTGAACAAATGAGAATTTGACTCCAGCAAGTTTCTTTTATTTTTGCAACACCTTCATATTCAAATGTTTTCCCTTTTGTATTTCAACAAGACACCAAGTAATTATATTTAAATAATTATTCATATTTTGCCACTGCTGGAATCAATCATTCCTTCTGGAGTTACAGTAAATGGCAGGAACATTAGAAAACCTTTGGACAAAATCGTGCAAGTGAAAGGGTTGAGGAAGAAGAAATGAGTAAGAGCCAGTGCTACCCACCGTTTTAGAGCAGATACTTTTTTGGGGGATTTCTTTTTCAGTTTGGGTAATGACCTGTCCTGTTCAAATCCTTCGTTGTCCAAGAGCTGTCTCATGGCTATATTGGCAAGCTGTTCCATCAGTTTAAATGTCTCACTAATATTGAGGAATACTGAGAAGAAATGTTCACTTGACCTTGTGCTCACTTTGATCATATCAGGGAAGAGCAGAGTAGCATTCTTCTCAAGCTGAGTGATATCAACCCAGCGGATTACTAACTTTGCTGAGCAGGAGCAAACAGAAAAAAAAAATCAACATTCAGTACAAAAATGACCATATTCAGGAACTTTTATCTTCCTCTTCCTATAAAATGCATTCAGCTGAATTTTTCTTGCACCTTGAAAAGTTGGGAGGACAGCATAAATAGACCCAGCTTGTACAAACTACTATCACCTGACAAACAGCAGATAAAAGAGTTTAAATATCATTTACAGAACACCACACAAGCATTACAAAGGTAGGTGAGCTAATGTGACTTATCATTGCCACATTGCTCAGCACTTGCTGAGACTCTGACGTCCTCTTTTCCTACAGAAGCAAAGAAACACAGTCTAAACACATCACAAAGACTTGTATTATTTTTATCCACTAAAAAGTTTCAAATATTACAGCAATGACAGATCCTTGGCAACACCAAGGATCCAACACCAATACAGGTGGTGTCCTTAAAACAAGGGCTAAATACCAGGACTGTTCCATTGCCCACAATCAAGCACTGCAGACTTTGAACACACTGCTTGGAATTAACTTCCTGTAGAGCAGACTGGTTGCATCCACACTATGTAGTTCTTTATTCTGGGTCTCCTCTGAGACCTTTATGATGTTCTGATGTTGTAAAAACACAGGTGTGTCATTTAAGGTTGCAAAGTCTGCCAGAGTAGTATTGGACAACTGTGTAAGAGCACAAGGAGCCAAAGCTGGTGTGGTCTTGTCCCTATTCCCTTTTGGGCACAGTCCCTGAGGTGAACCACATCTAGAGGTCTATATATAAACTCTATACGTCTATATATACTTCATAGGTCTATATATATACTCTTTTACAGAGAACTACTTTGAGAAATACAGAACAAACAAAGGAACAAGCACACAGTTGAGCAGCATGACAAATCAGGGAATTGCTCCCTGCTCCTCTTTTCCTCAACAGTGTCTTTGTTCCCTCAGTGCTCAGTAGGTGAACAGTAACAAACTACAGGAGATTTCCTAACATTTCCTAGATGCACAGATTACCATTCAACTGAAAACATACCTTCCCTGCCCATGAGGAAGGAGTAGAAGCAAAGGTGATTAATGCTGAGATACACCCAGCCCTGACGGGGAACCTTCCCCTTCCAGTAACTGCAGGAGTAGTAGTTCACTAATTTCTCCTCTTCTGGCATCCCAAACAGCTTGTGAAATTTCACTATGGCTTCCTTGAATTTTTCTGTGTCGTCATCTTCTTTGATGCCATTGATTTTGTTGTACTCAGCAATGATGCCCTGGTAGGGAATGAAAGAAGGACACATCCTGTCAGTGGCCATGGGCTATCAGACACCCTGATTCCCACTGCTGTCTGGGCCACAGCAGTTATTGCACTGCCAAGGAAGTCTTTTGCTGAGATCTTACTGTTCTGCTCATTCTTTGGCTTATGCAGTTATTTACTTTATTCAAGGCTTTCTTTCTAATGACCCTGCTCCCTGCCATGCCTATGCCAAAAGCAACCCAACACCAAGCACTTGCCAGTACCTTGTTTTAAATTAACCAGCCCAACTCATATAATCCCAACAACTCTGTGGAGCACCTGTGATCTGTAACATTTTCCCCTTCCATGTAAATATGCTCTCTGGGGAGACAGGCATAGGATGGCACCAGAAATTTTTCTTCAAAAGGGAGGGAAAAAAGTAAAAGGGAAAAACGGGTCTGTTACTCATTAGGGAAAATTTTAAATTACTTCTATGACCCCTCTTACAGGACCTTGAGCAAAGGAGAAGAGCAAAATCTTCTGTTAGATTAACTAATAGGATGGAAAAACATTCCCACTTTCAGGTGCAGGTGACCTTCATGGAACTTGAAGTGGCAACAGCCTCGTGAAAAGCTGTTTTTTGAAATCTCAAAGTCTACAGTTCCTTCTGTTCTATACTGAAGCTCTGCTTTATTCAGTTATTTTTCCAATCTCTTTCATCATCATCTCTATTGCCTTTTATATTGAAGTTATAAAATGGAAAGTGACTTTTTGCCTTCAACTTGCTCCATATTTACATGGAGAACAGAGCATAAGACAGAACTATTATTCACATTTAGTATTTGGCCAACTCTAATAAATAATGATTTCCTTGAAGGATTATATTTCACAAGACAGATGTCTTCATGATAAGGTGTTTCCATGACCATTGAATGGTCATTTACCAGTGAATCCACCTGATTCACTGCTAAAACACAAGAAACTGGTGGATTCTTATGAGAATTGACTTATTAAATGAAATGTTAAAAGAGGAATGAGACAAAACCAATGCTTTGAACACACACGCAGTAAATTTAGTAATTTTGCTCACAATCAATCTTTTACCAAGGTATCTATTTTTAGATAACTTTTAGGACAGATAAAGTACTTTTTACCAGTATAGCTATTATTTCTCCCATAAAGAGAAAGAGAATTTGTGGGAAAACCAGTACCCCCACCTCCCCAGCAAGCAAACAAATCAAAAAACCAGCAACCCCTAAGACCTATATGAAGTGCAAATGCCAAAACTACAGGATTTAGCTACACAGAAGAGAGGAAGGAGACATTATGAGCGAATAAAAAAATAATTAAGCTTTGCACTGGAAAAACAGTTGCAACAAAAACTGTCAAAGCTTAAGAGACTCAACAGAGCATTTAATTTTAGAACTTAAAATGTTTGAAGCCCTGCCTATATATTTATATGGATTTTTTAAAAATCACACTACTGTAGCTATGTCCACTAATCCCAATTACCCTGATTTTTACACATATGTTGCTACTTAGCATCTTCAAAAAGACAGAGCAGCCTGGGGACTACCAGGTCAAATTTGTTTTAAATTCACATCAGCTTTCCTTCCACAGTCACATTTATCATAAACAACATTTATAGTAATCTATACACTACCTGTATTTTTCCTCTGACAAATGTATTTATGTCATTCTCATTTTCAAAGATTGAAAGAGTTTGCAACAAATTCTGTTCCAGCCATTCCCAGTGTTCGGTGATTTCCTTCCTTGAGCAGCCTTTATATAAAAAAACAACACAAACCAAAGTCACAAAAGAAATAATTCACCAGTGTCAGTATCCCTTTAATCATAAACAAAAAAAAACTCTAAGAAAACTTGCCAGTAGTTGGAGATGCAGTATTTCACTAGCTGCTGTCCTTTCAGAAATTCCAAAATTTTCTTCCATTGTATTTAATTTAATGACTCCAATGAAAGCAACAGAATGCAACATTCTGTGCAACTTCCAGGGGAATTTCACAATTCTGGTTGTGGTACAGATACATAAATCATGTTGCAGAACAGCCTTGCATATGTAATCAATATTTCAGAACCACAAATGATCACCACTGCTACTTCTCCTTAAAACTACTGGATGCAACCAGACCTTTCTGGAACTCAGGAGGTGGTCTGAACATTATTTTATATCTTGTTGGCTTTTACACTGCTGTAAAAAGCAATGATGAAATGCATGAGCTATGTATATAAAACTAGACTGTCATCAGAAAAATTGCTTAGCTTTTCAGAGCAGTGACAAGCAGTGCAGACACATTATAAAGATGAACTATTTCTTCAAGCTGTCTATTTCTGGTTTGTGGTACATCAGTTATTTTTCATCATTTCTTACAAAACTGCTTTGGTTGATTATTCTCAACCTGTAACAATCCATCTCTTTTTTTGCCACTGCTTTTTGTCTCCATTATTTTACTATTTACTCTCCCAGTCTCTCCTACAGCAGATCATGCAATCAGCCCCAAAACCTACACCCCAGTTCTCACCAATTCATCACAGGTTAGATCTTTCTCTTTGCTTTGTTCACTCAGGGTTAAAACACACATTTGCTGCAATGTTTTGAACTACAGGTTATTTTATCTCTGCTACTGGACAGTTTTAGCCCATATTAGCATATTAAAAGTATTCACCATTTTGCCATCACTGACTTTTACGTAAATTAAGTAATACCTCTGGCTCTCATGGAAGGGAAAAAAATCCAACATTTAACAGTTGAATCCCTGCAGTTTGGAATACAGTGCTCTCAAGATGGGCAGGAAATAAAAAGGAAAATAGCTATAACATAAAAACTTCTGTGAAAATGCACTAAATTACCATTACCACAGAAACCCTACAGCACTTTATACCTGAAAAACACATAAAGCCATTGTAATAATGACTGATTTTATAGGTGGAGAAGGATCTAAAAAGGTTGATCATTTCCAAACAGAGTTTATATACCACCATTTTCCCCTTAAACTGAGCACTAGCAGACTGGGGAGGGACACTGGCATGGCACACAGAAGGGCTATTACAATATGAAAGGCTGATTGTCTACAACAGTTGTATTCTTAGACCTCTAATATGCTTAAATTGTTCTTGAAAAGTTACAATTCTCCAATAACAATTCTCCAGTACAATTCAATAGACAAAACTCTAAGCCAACACTGCACTGGAGAAAGGCTGTTAACAAGAGTCCTCTCCAGAGCTGTAAGACTTCAGATCTACCAGTTAGAAATTTCAGACAGCCTAGATCACTAGAGTTAAGATTCAAGAAAATTTACATCCAAAACTAATCATAAACAAATCTGTGGTCTAAACAGTCATTTTAGAGCAAACAAACACCTTTGGATTACTTTCACCCTCAGAATAGTCTTGTACTGAAGTGACCAATTGTCATAAACAGACCATGGAACAACCACATTTCTTTGAGTCACTCTGTACAGCTACTTACTGAAGATGGAAACTATTTCTTTATTGAAGGCAGAGAAGAAAAAGACAAATTTCTGTAAAGATAAGAGATTACAAGTACCAAATAACCAGTAGTCTATCCTTAGGGAACAGGGAGGGACAATGCAGAACAAATCAGAGTTATATAGCTAAATGCAGCCAAAGCCCTTAATAACCTGTGTAATTGTAAAAACCCTTGATCAGTTCAGATGCAGAGCCTTAGGGAACACTGGGCTGCTCAGCTTCAAGGTTGCATAGATAAATTATTTGCTCTCTGTAAAATTTCACCTCCCTGTAAGATCCCCACTATTCCACTCAGGTGACAAGGCTAAGCTAGTCCAGCCTTACAATTTAACAAAAAAAAAACCTAAACCATCAACCAGGTATTAGGAGACTAAAAATTCAAGAAATACTCCACAAAATGGAATCACAGATATATACATTAACTATATCAGCAATTTCAAGTAGGGTTAAGATTCATAATTGGAGAGCATGTTTATTAATACTAGCTTAAATATAAACAGAGCACTGTATTTCTACATAAAATCCACATTATCTGTCACAGAAGAGAAACAAAATTCTCACAGTTCAGTAGCACCATAAATTTCTACATGTGTGGTACATTTATTTGTTCTGGGGCCATAACTCATCTGCCTTCCATTTTATGCCCCTGCTTATCTTGATGACACACAGTCTAGGTATAAAATTATAGTAATTATCTTTAGGTGTCATGCAAAAAAACCCTAAAGAGAAGTCATATGCCATATTTCCAAAGCCTTAAAAATAATTTCTGAATATATGCACAGTGCAAGGGTCTTTGAAGAAACACTATTTTGTTGAGAGCCTTTGTGAGACATTATTTTCTTTGGAAAGGAATCTGCAAACAGCAAGAAAACTTGTGTTCTCAGCTGCCCCCTTTCAAGTTTATGGGATGGAGGTGGTTACTAATTGCCATGTACTGACATCTGGATGAAAATAAACAAACATACAGGCAAGTACTTTTACCCTTCTTTCTCTTCCAAGATCCATGGAAAGCTGACATGCAGTACTTATGGTCACAACAGAGTAGATGACAGAACATAGCACGCAGTTAAATTAAGATTTGGACACAACCTTCAAAATACTGACAATTTCATTAATATCTGTTTTTATTATTAGCTGTCACTGAAGGTAAATTATAATATATGAAGTTCAAAATCTTTAGGGAGTTGATACAAACAGAGGTAGAGGGGAAAAAGGTTGTTTAAACTGATGCCTTCTTTCAGGTCTGATACTATCAAAAATAGTAAGAAATACTTGTGCTAATACAAGCTATTAAAAAAAACTTCCTATTGGATTTAGAAGGTGACACAGCTTTGATATCCCCTTTGTCAGACACAAATTATGTGCTCCTCAGAGCCTGCTTTGAACCACTAAAATTCTTAGATCTGTAGCAAACCTTCATCTATTCATCTTTCTCTTCCCTTCCCCAAAAGGGGATTTGTCTGGAGGAAAAGTCATCCAAAGAATCTAAATGTCAAATTCTCCTGGTAGAATGGCACTGATGAGGTGGCTCTGTTAGGCCAGAAGAAGCGCATGGCTTTATTTTTGAATGTCAGGCAGCACTGGGGGTGCTGGAGGTTACCAGGCCATTAAGAGATGATAGGCGTGTATGCACTTCTCATTTGTCCTCTCTTCTCAATTTTCTTTCAAATGAACAACGTTTTGGATCTTGCAAAAAACTTTGTTGCTGGTGAAACTTTTGAGCTGCAGAGTTGCACTGAAAAGTTTTCATTTGCTAAGACTGAAAAGCAATACTACCAAATGGAGGATCTGACCTCACAAACTTGGTCAAGCAAAGCCAAATGACCTTCATTTTCTGCATTTGACTCCAGACACTCCAGAGCCAGCAAACAAATCCACAGACTAACTACATTCTGTTTCATGCTATTTGCAACAGGAACCTGACAACAGAAATCAGCATTTAGTACAGGATCTGATGCATGCATGCAAAAATTCTATTTAATGTATGAAAATATCAACTCAACTGTTTGCACTAACTACTATAATGACAAAAGGAGTCTGACTGCCAGATCTGTCCAAGTCGAAGCATTAAAGACCAAAACTCTTCAGAACTGTTGAATCTATGAAAGAACATATATTGCTGTATTAAACTCTAACCATCTTGCTGAATTTCTAAGCACCTCGTATTTAGAAGGACCACACACCGTGTGAAATAAACATCCAGGAGGTAGGCATCCTTGGGATCTAGATGGTATTTATCCTGGAGAAGACAGGAAATACCACATTGCTTGCTATTCAGTATTCAGGTGAGTGTTGCACTTTCTTCCTGGTTACCATTGTAAGGGAAGCCAGGTGCCCTGTCTGGGTAGCAGGGGGGCTGTAACCCAGGTACTGCTCCCACCACTCTCTCTAGACACACCCCATCACCCAGGAATGCTGCACTGCAGCAGTGAGCCCTGGGAATGCAAGGAAGAATTGCTTGGCTGGGAACACCTTTGGGAGATGAAGAGTGGGAATTAACACAGGTTTCTGTCCCTGCTCCATGGCCATTTCTAGTTTCACTCAGTCATTGTGCATAACACACATTTCCCCCCATGCTGGCATTCAAGGTCTGACTACCAGAAGCTCTGGAGCCTCTGAATATTATCACTACAGCAAGTTTGCATCCTGACCCATTTATTTGTCCTGAGATGACTGTGCTCGGCAGGAATGATGCTCTCCAAGTTATCTGACACAGTATCCAGGAAGAATAAAAATCCACATGGCAGTGTATTTGTCCTTACCACAGGCAATAGTCCAATAGACCAAGGAGTCTGGTGCTTGGTAGAGGATTCGATACGGTGCCACTCTGGCACTGGAGTCCAACACAACATCAAGAGTACCCACAAGGAGACCTATGGAAGAGGAAATTCTGATGAACACACAGCAATGGACCATCCAAGATCCCACAGGATGGGGCTCTGCAGCCCCTCCCATTCCATTTCACCCCTCACAGGAAAATGCAGACCTATATATTCATCCCACACTTGTTGTCTCATGTTGTAAAGAGGAAGAGTGATTTAACAGGGAAACATCTTCAGTTTCAGCAACACTTCAGCTCTTACCTGTAAATCCATTCTAGCATAAAGACAGACAAATTGAAGCAAAGCAGAAGGTAGCTGTGTTATAAAATCATGTTTTAGAGTGATCTACTTCTTTGTAGTGTTTCATATACTGTTGGAGCCTTGAGGGAAAAAACCCCACCAACTACAAACCTCCTCCAACACCAACAAGAAACTGCAGACAATACACTCTATAAGGGTTCAAAATTCAAATGTTAGCTAGGAAAAACTAAAGACTTCCAGCAAAAATAATTGTGCTACTTAACAGTCTGATTCTTTAGGGTAGAAAGGATCCAAATGCCTTAGAGTCAAGCTGTTTTTCAGACGAAAGGATACTAAGACAAAGCCATACTGTTTTTCAAAAGTAGCTTTGAAAATTCTTTGCTACTGAGGAAACCGTCAACAATTGCATACCAAAAGGCTACTGGTAATTCCTATTTCCACAAAGTCTAGAACCCTTTTTTATAATAAACTACACACAAAACTATAACACCCAAGCTCTTTCCCACAAGAAAGACCTATTTCTTTTTAAACTATATAAAAGTTTCCCCCTTTTCATCTCCACAAAGAATTTTCATCTCTCCTGCAGAGATGTCAGATTTAAATTCTCATGTTGAAGTTCTCAGCAAATTGCTTCAATTGTTTGAAAAAAATGGATGAACTTCCAAACATAATTTTTTTCTGAAAGTATTTATTGGGGTAGAAATTACAAGGTTTTTTTTAACAGCTGAAATAAACTGCATACACCAAAAACATTTTGAAACACTCCTGTTATGAGTTCTCCTTTCAAGTCTCATGTTTTCATCTTTTATTGTCATAGTTTTATTAGTTCCTCATTTTGCTCTGTCAGAACTGATACAGAAGACTGCTTAACTTGCTGTTCTTCTTTAAGGTTTGTGTTATGCATCATTAAGGTATAAAAGCACTACCCACTTTCCATCTCAGAAGATCCCTCAAATCTGAACTGAAACTGACACTTAGAAATAGCCCACCTATCAGTGATTTTGTATTTCCCCTGTTCTATGCCTTTTATTTGTATTTTCTTTTATACAGACCTTCCCAGGTCAGATCAACTGTAATCTCTTTGTGCCCAATAAATTAACATCCACCACTTCTTAACCCAAGAATTCTGAAATTAATGAGAAAAAGTGTGGGCACAACAACAGGTCATTAGTAAGGTGTGTTACAAAGCCATCTACCGAGTATATGATATGAACACAAACTATTAATGTAAAATGCCCCACTGTAGATTAGTCCAGCTAGCTTAATTTGCCCTCATCTCTCACACATTTTGATTACTGGTGCACACTGACAAGCTGCCTCTGAACAATCCTCCACAATCCCTTCTAGATACACCCTGGCTCCTTCCAAACTCAGGAGAATCAAGTAGATTACAATGCACTTGGATTTTTTTTTCTATTAAATATACTCTCCATCTGAGCTTCACAAACCCAGCATGGCTCTTGTCCAGAAGGCACATGTCCACTTCAACCAAGGGCAAAGATCCTTAAACACTTAAAGCTGCCAGTGCTGCTCAACTGGAGTGGGGGCCCAGCCAGACACTACACTGTGCCCATCATTTGGGTTTGCTGCAAACACAGCAGGGCTTGTGCCAAAGAGTCTTTATGCTTTTCAGCTTCACATGACTACTGACAGCACTAAATATGCAATAGGCATGATGTAATATCTAAATAAAGTTGTATGCTGGCCAAATGCAATCTTCTCTAAGATACAGAAATGCTGTTCATGCGCTGTGTTCTTTAAAAATGTGCTTGTTTCTTTCCTCCTGCTGTATTTCCAAATTCGTTGGCAGGTGGGTGGGAGCCAAACAGCTCTGACCCCAGTTCTTGGAGCTTGCTGAAGCTGTAAAAACTGGGATATGCAGGTAGGGCCAGGAAGTCAGAACAAACCTAGTGACTTGTGCAGCATCAAGCTCACAGGAGCTTCCCATCCCACCTCCTTCTCCCTTGGGTATGGCAGACAGGAGAGGAACATCCCCCTATGCCACCAAACACTCTAAGGTAAAGCAGTGCATTCAAGAAATGTGAAGAGCACCATTAAAAAACCCAACGCCAACAAAAGAGACAAGCCAGCACTGAAACAACAGATGGAAGGTAGGAAAGGAAAAGAAAACAAAGAATACTTTCCAATGGTGCAGTAAGTAGGAGTTGCCCAGGGGCTATTCAGAAATGGAAACAGGTTGTAGAAATAAGCATGTAGTAAGGTTAAAGGAAGAAATTTCACAGAATTCCAAAACATCCCATGGAAATTAAAATCCTAGCTTACCAAGATAATTGCAACAGACAGTTTATCAGTAAAATATTACTTATATCATGCAATAGCTGTTTCCATAGATGATCCATGTGATATTAAAAAAAGGTGTTTTTATAACATTAAAACCAATATTTACTTGTGCAATCATGCAGCTACAGCTGCTCTCCTTCACAAATTGTTCCTTTTTATGTTGTTAGGTCAGTGTTGGTTGTTTTGGGTTTGGTTGGGGTTTTTTGCAATGCAGACATGTGATATAACCAGAATGAAACCAGAGCAGTTCATACTGCCAATCTCTTTGAGGAATTTCTACATGAAGTAGAAATGAAAATTTAAAAAGATTAAAAATATTATCAGCTTTTTAATATGGTTTATTAGTTCATTAATTCTTCAAGCAGCAAATACCTTTTCAGACATGATTAAGTAACTGAAAGTTTCTATAGAAACAGAACAGGCAACAAAGAATCATATTCCTTAGATTAGCCTGGCCCTTGGGCAAGAGCCAGTGAATTACCCAGGCATCAAATCACATGGCTATACTGATTGCAATTTTTTTCCCATTATTTCATCAGGTTTCTGACTGCATAATGAAATAAGGGCAAAAATTTCTAGTGTAAGAATACTAAATCTGCAAGCCCTTGTTGAAACGAGAGGTTTTAACAAGAAAAGGTTCAAAGCACATGCTATCATCTGTAGGATTGACTAACTGATAGCAGCCCCAGTCCTGAAGGCACTCAAGCATGAGTAACCAAATATTAAGGAACAGCCCCATCAGACACACACACCAAATTTCTACAGCAACCATACCTGTACATTGGGTGCAGGAGGGGAAAAGGGAGGGATAATGCCTTCACTTTGCTGGATACAGCTCTATTAAGTAAGTCAGATTCTTCTTTTGCAAACCTGAATTCTAAAGCAAAGGTTCAGAAAACTGCTCAATATTCTCTTTAATTTCTGTAGAACACAGGCATTAGCAGAGGAAGAACAGTGATATGTAATGTCTGGAGCCAGGGAATACAAAGCCACAACTGGCTGGGGTCCTGGGCAATTGCTCTTGCAGCATGTTACTGGAAGGACATCCAATGCACTAGAGGGAATTACTGGAAAGGGGTTCAGTTAACTGATGCACTTTGTGCTGAAGGAAGAAATCACACTACATTTGACTTATCTGACCACATTCAGTGGTGGCTCACATTTAGTCAGAAGCTGGAGGGGGAGCCTGTGCAGAAAGTGTACAGATCAGTAGCCTGTATTCATGCATTAATTTATGATGTGCTCTACTTGTATCCTTACACTAGCAACCAATTTTCAATCTGTTTTTTGCTAGAAAGGATTATGACCACATGAAGCCTGACCTCCTGCATAACACAGACCCCCTTCAAAACAAATTATCCCTATCTCATCAAGGGATATTTTTCACACAGGTAGGTCATCTTGGTTTGAAAACTAAGCCAATTGCTTCAGCCAATTAAAATTCTTCCAAGCACCACTGCACTCCCTGCTCCTTGGAGACCAGCATTCCAGATGACTTACAGTGCAGCCTGATTACAAACTGCCCACAATCAGTAATGAACTCAAGGGATGACCTGTAGAATCGACTTGGTACACTGTAAATTACCACTGAAAGCACACACACCTTAGAGTACATGGACTCAAACACCTGTAGTAAGTCAAGGTATCTATGACTGTTTGGATATTCATGGCACAGATCTTTTCTTCAGGAATATTTCTCTCTCTTTCTTTTCTTTCTTTTAAAATATAACTAGTAATTATTCTTTTATATTTTGTAATAATTTGCAAGTGTCTTTCTAAAATATCAGTTGCTGGTGTTTTTAAAGGAAAAGCAAGTTTATGCACAGTACACACAAACAGTCTATTAGCAAAGGATTTTCTTATAGCAGACAGTAACTTCTTTCACAGAAAGTCGTGCTTTCATGTAAATAAAACACAAAGATTAAGTAGTCTTTATCACCTTTCTACAGTCCTCCTCACAGCAATATTATGATTGCTCTTGAAAGGCTTTGTGTTTTACCTGTTCAAAGTAAACTGGATTACATATTCAAGAGTGAGGATTTGGATTATATATTACCTCTAGTGCACCTTTTTAAAACATGGAAGCCAGTGAATGATAATAAATAATGACACTTCAAAGCTTAAGAATTACCAGCAGCCAAGGCTTTGTTGCACAGGGAGCACCACCAACAAGCTTGGGATGGTATCAGACAGGGATGCTGCTCATTCAGCTCTCACCTCAGAGCAGAGGTGTCGCAGTAAAGACACGAAAGGAGACAGAACCTCTGGAGATCAAGGAACAAGTTCCTCAAGGATCAAGTGTCTCGGGCCTCGCCCGTCTTTGTTATATATGTGCTCCATAATTCACTGTGGATTGGAGGAAACAAAGGCCTCCCCTCAATCACACTGGTCAAAGGAAATGTCCATCAAACTTCTGTGCCCAGGAGAAAGGAATGTAGATAAAGAGGTGCTGTTACAATAACATGACTATGTTTACAGAGAATGTCTGAGAAACTAGTTACAAAAGAATGATAACATCCAGAACGGCAGAAGTCAGGGCAACATAGAGGTGCTCTCAGCACACACCAGGGACCTGGGACACATCCATTGTTCAGTGACACGGGCATCTTGTGTCACACCTTGCCCCGGGCAAAGGACGTCACCCTGCTGTGCCCTCCCTTTCCCCGGTCTGCCAGAGCACAAACAGACGGTACTCACCTGGCTCCCGGGAGCAGAGCCCTGCCCTGTCAGCCTTCTCCCAGAACTACATGAATACAATCTACAAAACCACTTTCTGTTAGGAGAATTTTAACTGAAAATGCTTAAACAAAGAGCACATATGTTTTTAGCACGTAGGGCAAACACAAAATTATACTCTGCAGAAGAGCTGAGGCATAATACCAGTCAGACCGTGGCTCTTGGAGCCATGCTCATGAGCTATCACTCAAATAATCCCATGGATGTCAGCAGCCTATTTGTGTAGGAGCTCAACACGGCAACCAGGAAAACTTGGAATATCACATGTGTCACCAGCAAGAACTTTTCAAAACAGGCATCATGACATTCCAACACGGAAACCAAAACATACTGCTTAAAGGTTCTCAGTACTTCAAGTGTGCTGATGACTCCTCCTTCCACTGAAGTAGGATGGGCACATAATGAACTACTGTCATAAACCTGGAACACCCACGGGACCTATTTAGATTGTGGATGTCAGGTGATTTTCAAGAAAGCCTCAATCAATAGGGTCGATTTAAGTCGTATTTGCACCCTGAGCATTCAGTTTTATTTTGATTTAATGGAGAATTAATAAACTCTTCCTAAAGTTTAAGTGTTACTTTCTGGACTATAAAAACAGTATCACATAACTGAAGCATACAGGACAAGGTATTGTTTTGCATAATAACTATAATGAATCATTACTCCTGCATTCTTTCTCAAGGCATTTCACGGGATTAGCTCTGTCATTTGTTATTACAGGGTGAGATCATCCAATTACTTGTCTGTCAAAACTCAACTTACAGCAACAACCCAAACTCCACGGGTAGTACTATGGATAAATCCTTTTAAAAGGGAGGGTCAATTCTATTTGATTTAATTTCACAGGAAAGCCCATATAAATAGGAAATATTTTATGTCTATATATATATCAAAAATAATTAGAGTCTTAAACTTTCAAAACTGATAATAATACCCAGGAAAGTATGAATATAACCTCTTCATTGTGAGAACCATCCTTAAAACTTTATGAAGGGTTATACTTTTTAATAGGTGCTCATTCATAAAAATGAAGGCAAAAAAACCTCTAAAGAGTTACTTCATAACTGTCTTCCCTTGTGGTTTATATAGGCATGTAATGTGGTATCAAGAAAAACACATTTTTCCTCTGAGATTAAGGCACTGAAATTAAGATTTGTTAAGTTTTCCCCAATGTCTGCCTTTGCTGCTCTCTCTTTCTACCAACACAGTTCTATAGAGCACTGACTTGTCCAGCCACTCTTGAGTTTTCAAACATGTTTAGTGAAACAGACTTTGAGGAAGAACCGGCATTTAGCAAGAAAGAAGCAAAAAACAGTATTTGGTTTTCCTGTCTTCAGGCTGATTAACACAAAGGAGAGAAGACAGAAAACCTAATCACTAATCTTTAAAGAAAAAGCTCAGGAAGGGCCAATGTGATATCTAGCTTGACTACTGAGAGATAAAGCAGTAACAAACAATAAAGCTTTCATCCACCCTTCAAGCTTAACAATTGTGATTGAATCAGATTATCTTCCAAATATGTTAATTTTAAACTGATCAGCAACTGTGCTTGTCAAGGTGTCCAAACAACTCATGACTATCCCTGTAAAAAAACCTGTATCTTAACTTGAACTTAACTCTGATTAGGTTTAGACTTGCAGCTTTTAGAACTTTTGAAACTTCTGCTAAGCTGAAGCTCACAGAGAGAGAGGAGCATTGGCAGGACATGCCACAGTTACAGGTGTGTGAAGGTTTACAACACAGAGAACACTGCTATTTGGACAAAACCCCAAACAAATTATCTCACACTACTGAAGAAAACAGATATTATAATACACATCAGTCACACCAGACTATATGAAATTATAGGGAAACAATAAGAAAAACACAGATGGAGTTTCTAGTGCTTTCTAGGTGCGATATAAAAAAATCACTCATAAGTTTGTAAAAAACACTAAGGTAAAGCATGATCAAGTACCACGGACCAAAAGAGCAGAGAAGTCACTGAACTTCACTCAAAACTAATTATTTTTAGGTATCCCATTCTCTCAGAGTAGCATAAGAAAATTATACAGATTTCATCCAAGAGCAAAATTTAAATCTGCATCCACCCCAACCAAAGATTCAGATAAACTTTAAGATTGAAGAACAAATCAAGTAAGCAGGAGCAAATTAAGAAAAAAACAAACAACAAAACAGAAAAGAACCCTCCAAATAAACATTGTCACTGCTAACCTAAGAAAAATTATTGTAAACTGAATCTAATCAGTGGAATCAATGGTGCAAGCGGGGAACTGACACGTGCACAGTAAACCCAGCTTGAACTCAAAAGGAACAGTTCTGAAGCACAGCATGGTCAAATACAAGCTCAATCTGAAAAGAAGCAATAGTTCCAGAAGAAGAGAATGTTAAATTCTCATTGTTCTGACTGAATCCCTGCAGATAGATCAGATTTCAATAAGCTATCAGAGGAGGCACTTTACCAGGGAAACGAATGATCCTGAACTGAAAATTCCAATAACCTTGGCTAATAAAGTACTGGAAAATGCAGAGGGGAAGCACAAGACAGGACTGTGAGGGAAAAAAAAAAACTAACCAAAAAAAAAAACCCATTAAAAATTTACTAGCTGAAACTGAGATTACTGCTGTAGTAGAAGTTCAAACATCTCTATCTTGAAATTTCAGGAAAAAAGTAATCACAAATCTGACCTAGAAAATACAACCCTTCTTATGAAAAGAAATCAATGGAAAGATTTTGAAGAAGCCCTTCAGAAGCTAAGCTCAACTCAGCACCAGATTTAAAGTCAAAATGCAAATGTAATTTCTGAATATCAACATTGATCAGACAACAGAAGTATGATTAGTGATCAACAAGATAAAGAAAATCAAGATTTCAGTCAAATGCTCAGAGAACTTTATACGCTTCGTATCATCATACTTCAGCAAAATCAGTGGCAGAGACAACTCCTGTCTATTACAGGAAAAGCCATATGAAGTGTGATACCATGAAGGATAAAAACAAGTAGATTCTGTCTATAACAAATATTTACAAGAAGAAAAACCATATGAGAATACATGTGTTTTAATTAAGTTCCAAAAGCATTTGAGTATATACTAGCACGCTTTGTGGAACCTTTTTTAGCTCTGCAGGAATCTAATTGAAACTACCAAGGACCCAAACCTCTGTGAAATATGATCTATTCTTACAAGGATGCGTATTTGGACAGTGGAATGATGGAAATATGGAAACTGAGGTAAAGAAGTGATACTTCTTTACATTTCAGTGTGGGACCAAAGAGCAATAACAAAAACTCTGTAAGTGATACAAACCCTGGTGATAATGCAGAAAATTATGAAATGCCCTAGATATTTACTGTTTACTATGTTGTGATCCTGTGTGACATTTCCAACAGGGTTTCCTACAAATAGAGATCTCAGGAGAAGCAGGAGGCCACCGTGGAATTCCGTGTGTCAGACAATATAGTTATTCCAAAGGCAAAAACGGGAAAGGACAGCTCAGCTCAGAAGGCCTGATGGGTCACACTCCTCACAGTGTAAAAGATGAAGTCCCACTCAAGGAAAGTCTTTGACCAAGAAGCATTAGAGTAGAGAAGGCAAAGCTACATCAAGCAACATCTCAGGGACCGTGTTCGTGCCAACAGTGCTCTGCTGCAAGAGCTGGGGATGAAGAGAAGCGTCGTGCAGGAAGTGAGACACCTTCCAGCTGAGGAGCTGGGAAAGCAGCTGGGAACTCCACAGAAATCTGACTGGGAGTCGGTCTGCTGAATCCAACAGCAGCTCAGCCCTAGGCATCTGCATGTTCTCTTGAAGTGGAAATGCACTGGTGTGAAGGAGCAAACACACCCACAGCAGATCCTAAGGAACAGCTCAGAGCATCAGAGCACACTGGCTGTGCTGCCAAAGCACACTGGAGCAAAAGAGACCAGTTTCCACTCCAGGAGCCAAAATGGGAACAGAAACCTGATGGACAGGCTGACCACCCCATCCATTATGCTAACTGTATCCATTTTGATAAACACTGTATTTCAAGGATTAAAAAGCACATGCTTTCTACTCAAGTGTACCAAATTTGACATGCAAAATCCCAACTGCTTGAGTCAACAAGGGCAGAAAGCATCAAGCTTGTTAAAGCACATACCATCCTTTGTTCAGGCAGATCATACACTGGCCAAAGGCTTTTCAAAATTTTAAAGTATAAACAAGTTTTCAAGCAAGACAGAATCTTAGCTCCAAATGTGCACTTCTAATTGTGTTGTCCAGTAAGGCTGCAGAAAAGTTTTTCAAGTTGTAACACTGTCACAGTACTAAAAATTATTAGTACTGAAAGCTCACATCAGCCAGCCGAGCTCAAAACTTCTCCTTTCTGCCTTTCCAATGTGGAAATTATATGACAACTTCTTTTGCAAAAATATATGGGGAGAAAAAGTATTTCATCAGATTCTTTTATCACCACAAGTCAGCACATTTCCATCTGCTCTCTTCTGCTTAAACATTTGAATCATCCTTGGCAGCATCTCATGGACTTACAAACTCCTCTGCATCTCTCACACATGCACTGTCCCAGCTGTAAGCATAAATACCCTATCTACAAAATAATTCACTCCTAAAAACAGTTCTTGCAAACTGACAACAATTTATTTCCCTTGATTGAAATGTTGTATGTTGTTGTATGATTCAAAGGGATCATACAACAACAGTTTAAACAAAATTATTTAGAATTTCCTCTCCACACACACAAATGCACACAGGCAAAAGGAGCCCAGTAGCCACCAGCTAATTGTACCACACCCTCGGTCTCCCTGTAAGCTCCAAGTAAATCCATTGCCCTGCCATCCACCACTAGAGACACTAATTCCTTACAACAACGTTTCGAAGTAGAAGAGTTTGGCAAACATTATCACAGTGTAGCAGAAAGCAGTTAAGAGGCATTTTAAAACCTATTTGCATCTGAATGCAAGATACGCTTAGTAACATAAGCCTTTTAGTTGTTTATAAACTTTATGCCATGGTCAAGATCCTCACATCCATGAGAGTCATACTGTTACAGAGGGCACAGTGCCCAAATGATAGTAGAGACCCAAACACCTCTGCTTCAGCTGATGCAGGCTGCTGTGTAAATAAATACACCCACATTCCTCTGGAGAAGGAATTATTTCATATAGGCCAAACTACCAGGCTGCCCAGGAAGCAAGAATGTACGAAGGAGTGAAGGTTAAAAACATCCAGCACCTTTGAGAAAACCAGTATGAGGAAAGAAAAACTTTTTTCCCTGTTGGTGAGCAAAAGGAAGATGAAACACTTGACCAAGGGTAACACAGAAGGAAAATACAAGCACAGCATTATGTGCAAGGCATGAAACAACTTAATTACGCAGAAAGTTCATCAACCACCAAATACTTTTAGAGCAGAAAAGTACATTTTTTGGTCTTGTCCTGGAAGATTAATGCAATGATGCAAAATAATGTGAGTTTGGAGAACAGCTATGAAAACCCAATTTAAAATCCAATTTACAATCTTTCTTATTTTCCTTTTGTTAAAAAGGAAAATAAACCCCAAGCGACCCTTCAATTAAGGCATGCTCACAAAGAAAAGTCCCACTCATGTGACTAGTACTGACATAGATACAAAAATTCAAATTAGCATAAAAATGGATCCACACTGCTTGGTAGAAAAGCTGTATCTCTGAAGTAAACTATTGATCAAATACACTCTGTTAGCACAGTTGGTTTCTCTGGACCCACTGATCAGTACTGCCCTTACACAAAACAAGACCATCACCATTCTTCAAACTTGTTACAGCACATTATAATCCAGAAATTTACTCCAATATCCAAACAAGTACCTAAAAAAGAGGTTTCTCTAACTTCCACATAAACCAAGGCCAAGAGGAGAGCAACAGTGCAGAAAGGGCTGATTTTTCACCTCTTCCCCCAAAGTGATTGATACTCCTTTTCCTGCAAAGGCATGCAGCACTCAGGGTGGATCCAGAACAGGTAACATGAGTACTGTTCTTCTGCTCCAAAATAAAGCCGACAAGAATTACTTTCACCCACCCCCAATGCTGTATAAACACCTGGGTTTAGACAGAGATGTGCCAAAAGAAGTTTGCTACGATCACAGATGGAGAGAAGGGCACTGCACTTAACCCTGATCAGTTTGCTGACAGGATAGTTTCACAGCAAACCTGGATTTGAGGGCACAGAATCGATGCTTCTCGTTGTTCAGTCACTGCTTCAGTTACATGGTGAAGCCATCTAATGTCATCAAACCCACAGCCTCATCAATATGAAAGTCAATTGTCATTCTACAATTCAAGACAAATGACTTCAAGAGGGAGTACAAGTCAGCAAAAGTTAAATGACAAAATAAAAAGGACAGCTGTATTTACATCCTGTCTTGCAAACATGAATTCAGATCATCTCCAGCACAGTTAAAAATCTTGTATACAATATTTCTAGTCAATTTCAAGGATATATATGTTGGTTTCCCACAAAGTAACCCGGCCAAATTTCATACCACGTTCATGGGTAGCTAACTTTTTGGATTATATCTGAGCAAATTTCAGCATTATATCACTACAGAAAGGGCAATTAAGGAGGAAAAAAAAAGGCCACCACACAGAAAAGACGGCTTTTTCCCCTGTTTCTTTACTTTTGACCAGGTAACCTCTACCTCTGTCACAAAAACAGTATCATTATCATCTACAGAACTCCTGCAGGGTCATCCTAAATGCTATCATTACTGCCAATTACGTACCCTGTTTGCCGTTTCAGCAGATTTATTTATTCTTTAACTCAGGTTCAGCTAGATCCCTCAATACCTTGCTTTTAACCAGTCTCTCCTACCAAGAACAATCCATTGACTTTCTCCACCTTCCTTGGCCCTCGATAGGCAGACCACAGCTGTTAGAAGAACCAGGGTAAAATTCCAGTATTTCCATGAAAAAAATAATCCTAAATTCCACTTTTTACTGTGGCTGCCAAGCTGGGAGTGGCCTGGACACCCTTTATCCCTTCCTCTCTTTCTTTCTTCCTTCCTTCCTCTTCCACCTTTTGTTGACCACTGTGTCAAGAAACTTCGTCATTTTAACACGTGGTCTGACAAGTTTCCATACAGCCTTTTCAATACTGCCAGCTCTAATAACTCAGTTAGTTGATTAGTTATGGTTGTGGCAACACACTGAAAAAGAACTACAACTTTTATCTGGCCCTTCTCTATACAAACAAACCAAACCCCTGGAAATGGACTTGTTGCTACCACCACCTCAATGCCACAGCAGCTGCAAATGCAGGCAAAGCACAGGCACTAATAAGAGCTACATAGAAAGCAGCTTCCAAAATAGGTGTAGAAATTTCGCCTTCTAAATAATACTGACTATACTGACTTCATTCACACACTAAAAGAATGGATACAAATATTTAAATTCCAAGGGGGAGGGTTGAAATGCAGAAATAAAGACTAAACTATTTCTGTATTCTCACCTTCTATCAAATGCGGTTGGCTTATCTGAACTTCACAAAAAAAAAAAAAAGAGTGAACATTTATGAATCTTACTCCCACTCAAGGACAAAATCTTCAGAATTTTTCTCTCCATCTGTACAGTGATATCACTGATCAGACTACTACATGTACAGCTGCAAGAAGGCTTAGGCATGCATGCACTGTGCAAACAGGTTGAAGAGAAAACCTTAAATTCTCAAAATGTTTCCCCAGTAACTGAGAAATGACTGGAAAATTGACGGGTATCTCAAACCATCTCCAATTCATAGATAACAAAGTCAGAAAGGCAGAAGAATGCCTTGTCAGACATTGACAGGCCACGGGGTAATCCATGAAAGGACAGCCTGAAAAGAATTTCTTGGTAAGTAGAGCATGGGAGAACTTTTGAGGCACGACATGTTTTTTTATGACTTTGCCTACCCTTTCCCTAATTCAAAAGACTACAAAAAAAAATTTTTTTAATCTACAGCCATTGTGCAGTGGTTGCTAGTCACTTCCCACGCAAAAATGAGGTGGTTTATCAACACACAACACTGAGGTAGACTGAAGATCTCGCCAGTCTACACAAAAACACACTTCACAGCAGTGCCTTAGTTCAGATTATAAATTGTTTGCTAGTCCATAGAGCATTCAAAGGCTGAAGAAAGACTTAATCTGCCGGTAAATATGTACAGGACCTTGAACCAAATCCAGAGGTAGTCCACATGTTTATTTTGCTCAGCCTGAAGTACTCGTTGTCATGGAAGTGTTAGGTAAAGAAGCACAGGTTTCAGGAGAATGAGCTTGACTATTGTGAACCGATTAAAGAAGCACCAGTGGAAACATCACTGCCTCCTCTATCTCCAATTTCACATAAGTGCATATCCATCGCCTCAAAAGGGTGGAAGGTCTCGACGAATGTACTCACACTGTATTACTGAGACCTACATGACTATGACCCGAACCTCTACAAAAGCGTCTGCAGCCGCCAGCAGTCGGAAACAAAGCATTCAGGGAACATACTTCACAAGGGCATCGTGGACAATACGCAGCAGCCGAGACAAATCCGTTCTCTTACTAAATTTGTCAATTGCACCATGGTCTTATTTCAAAGCACGCGTGCTAGAGGCTCAGCAACCAAACGCTCCCCGAACCCGGGGCAAGTCACACCCCGGCCGAGCCAGCGGACACCGCCGCTCGCCCGCACGCGGCTCCAGCGCGTAAATCCTCGTGGGCAC
>VZRZ01002702.1:2650005-2743384 GCA_013398175.1 Climacteris rufus | reverse complement strand
GCCGATCGCTCCGCCCGCCGCGCGGGGAGCGCGCCCCCGCACCTGAGCACGGGCACGGGCACGGGCACGGCCGCGGCGAGGCCGCATCGGCCCGCAGGGACACTGCGGGAAGGGCCGAGCGCCGGGAGCGGCCCTGCCAGAAGGACGCGGGGAGCCGCTGCACGGCAAGGGGGAGGCGAGGCTGCAATGCGCGCCCGCAGCCCGGGGAGCCAAGCGTGTCCCGGGCTCCGTCACAAGCACCCTGAGCTGCGGGGGAGGGAGCGGGTTCTGCCCCCCTGGCCCGCTGTGGTCAGACCCCTCCTGCAGGGCTGCACCCAGCCCTGCGGTCCCGGCCTCCTCTGGAGACAAGCTCCGAGGGTTCGGGTTGCTCCGGCTGGAGAAGAGAAGGCTCGGGGAGACCTTACAGCGCCTTCCCGTAACTGAGAATGCTACAAGAGAGCTGGAGAGGCACTTTTGATAGGACAAGCAGGGATGGCTTCAACCTGACAGAGGGCAGGTGTAGACTGGATACCAGGAAGGAATTCCTCAGCGGGAGGGTGGGGAGGCAGTGGCACGGGTTGCCTGGAGAAGCTGTTGGATGGCCCATCCCTGAAAGCGGCCAAGGCCAGGTGGGACAGTGCTGGTCCAGTGGGAGCTGTCCCTGCCCATAGCAGGGGGCTTGAATAACATGTTCTTTAAGGTCCCTTCAACCCCAAATCTTCTAAGATTCCCTTTTTAACTGCCTGCCTTGAAAGATTTGGCCTTCTCATCCCGTGGCTCAGAGAAGTTTGTGAAATTAGGTGTTAAAAGGAAGAGCAGGCTCGAGTCTCAGCTTAGAAGGAAGCCATGCACTGGAGGAGGTGAGATTGCCCTCTTGCCACAGTCCCTTTTCTGTACCCCTTCTCTGCCATGCCCCACACCACGTCTGAAGTTCACCTCTGCTGCTGAACACCATGTTGTGCCTCCTGCTTAAGGTGGGGGTCATTTCTGAAAACCTGAAAAGTCCTAAAATAAAGCACACTCAGAGGGAACTCTGGTATGTATAGATGACATGTTTTCTACCCTTGCAGCTCTGAATGCTGTGTGATTTCCAAGGTGTCAGGGAAGGACTCTATAAGCTGACCTCCCTTTAGTCAAAAATAGTCCCTGTCTAACCAGATACTTATCTTTGGTTTATTAAAGGTGTTGAGAAGACTAAATTAAGCCCAAAAATAAACAGAAAACCATGTTCCAGGCACAAACTCCTCATGCAGGCTGTAGCTTTGTAGTAGAGGTAGCCTTTCATCGACTGGTGCTGGCAGGGAGCTGGCACCAAGTGCCCATCATGTGAAGACAGACACACAGCCCTGGGAGAAATGACTCCTCATCTGAGGTGGCAGTCATGTGGCTGTTACTGTGTAGGTAAAGAGTTCAGGAGAGGGAAGTGACAGTCTGCAATGGACACTTACAAATTGCCAGTTCTGCTCACTGCACCATGGAGAACATTCATTATCATTGCTAAGGAGGGCAGCTGCACTTTGAATGGGAATGCAGAAGAGCCTCTTCACCCTTTCTAAATTTATCACAGAATGAGATTATTTTGAATTTTAGTGTTGTTGAAATAGTTGGGGTTTTTTTAACCAGATCTGGTTAAAAACTATATGCCAAATAGCTTGAAAGCTGAATTCTAGCCTGGCTAAAAGGAGTGGCAAAAATTCCAAGTAATTTCCTTTAGTAAAGGCAGGATGCGTTCTCATGAGAGTAGAGATGGCATTACTAATGATATAATCCCGCCAACAATCTGCAGGAGAACTACTAAAGTCACACTGATATTTTAACAATGAATAAAAAAACATGATACTCTGCTGTAGTTGAAGGCAGTGATGAAGTTAATTTTCTTTGTGAACAGTGCACTTGTCCTCAAGAAGGAAAAAAAGCTTTATCAGAAGCTGGGCACTCCTTCTTCCCACTCCTAACCTGCTTTTCTGCAGTGGGTGCAGACAGTTATGAATGGAAAACTGTAAGTACTGAAAACACCTTATTAGTGCCAATTAGTCAGTTTTACATTTGAGTAGGGTGACATATATTACTGGCATAAAGAAAAGCATAATTTGTAACATCTTTCCTATTTATTTTCCATTAAGCCTTGTAGAACATTTGAATGAAACTGGAAAGAAATGAAATGTCATCACTCAAGTAAATGGCATTGAAAATGAGGGTGTATTATGCCACTTTGCTGCTGTGTTGTAGATAGTTTCAAGGCATTTTTCAATGGAAACCTGATCTGCTTTCACTGTAATGTAAAATAGGTGTTGTGCATCACAGCTAACCTTTTCATTGAAGCCAATGTAAGTATTTTTTTTTCCTGCATGCTCATCAGGTATTTTTATCCCTCGTGCAAAATACTTGTCTGTTTGGGGGGATTTTTTGAGTCTTGATGCTCCAATATAAAGTTTCAAAAGTTTCTTTTTCATCATGTAGTTTGAGAACAAATCAAAGAACTTCTGGCCCATCCTACGAATTACAATAATAATTTAAAAATCTGAAGTGGAAAGAAAAGAATAATTTCCCCTGCATATTTTGTAATATTTTGTTGAAAAAAACTGCATCAGGTTGGAAACTCAGTATGGTTTTAACACTGAAGGGGGCTATTTTAAGTTCTCTATGCCACTAGATTTAAAACTTCGACATGTGCCATTCAATTTTGAAAAAGGAATTAAAGAAATCAGGAGCAGATAGCAATACAAACTAAGGAGTTATTTTATATAATGATGTATTATAAAGCCCTCAGGGAGGTAAATAAACATGATTCTAGAAGGACAACCATCCTTTGTAATATCATCAGATTAATAGACATTAACACTAATTTTCCTCAAGCAGGAAAAAGATGAAATAAAGCAGACATTTTACCCTTTGTTGTCCAGAAGACCTTCTTACAATGGACCTCTTCTTTAGACAGCCAGCATTTGTTTGTGGTTCAGGACAGTCATTCAACTGACTAGGAGCAAAGATAAAACATTAAAATGTTGAAAAATTATCTTTGAGAAATGCTCAGGGTGAAACAACAGGCAGTGTATATTAAGAAGAAACAAACTGACTGCAATCTTTCAGTCTGGATGAGAAACCCACTTTCCCAAGGATGGTTAAATAAAACATTTTCATATTCTGAGATGCATTTTTTTTTCAATTCCCTATAATTATGACAGCTCTTTTTCAATACACCAATTACTACTTTTTCACTCATTGGGAATGACAGCTTTTTTAGGCTTTTTACTTTTTTGTGAGGTTCTGCTGTTCTGTCATGACAAAGGACAACTTGTTAGAGGTCGGGAAAAAGCTAAAATAAACTGAATATGAACTAAATATAGTTCCCTATATTCACCTCCCCTTCTGTCATATTGACCCCTTTACTCTCTCTAATGCCCTGTTGTGTACCAGGCTCTCCAAGGGTCAGTCAGGTGCCTGTCCGCAGCCTGTACATGTGTTTGTGGACTGTCCTGCTTCCTGAGCTGTGTTGGGTCAGACTCAGTTTCCAGCTCTCCTTCATCTCTATACTACCCTTTGACCTCTGATAATTTCTAAAGTGTGGGTGTCACAGTTGGACTCTGTATGTTAACAAAGCTTTACCAGGTTTTTGGTTTTTTGTTTTGACAGAAGCAAAGTCTTTGCCAGTCTGGAGTCATTATGTCTGAATCATCTTTTTTTTTTTTTTTTTTTTTTTTTTTTTTTTTTTGAGCACTTTATCCAAAATCCTCACGCAGCAAAGGCTTGCCAAAGCAGTGATCCCTGTTTTGGCTACATCTGGCACCCTTCACCTTATGTCTGGTTTAGGGACATAAGCACTGGGCTGTAGTAGAGTGATCTGAATCCTGATATAGCAGTGACCTTACATCACCATTTATTATCTTGTCAATCCCTATGTCATTTAGATACATTGTCATAAAGCTTCTGTAGCTCAAAACTGATAATGTAGAATATTAAAATTATACATGGACAAGCTTTCCCACTCACTATTATCCCCTTGCTCTGAAATGTCTCTGTTTTACATCCAGATGTTAATATCAAGATAATTTCATATATAATCCATCTTTACAATTAAATTTTTTTTTTTGCAAAATCCAGACATATGACACCAACCCTACTATTTCTATTTTCACCCTGCCAAAGAAGAAACAAACTTTGTTTGACAGGACCTACTTGCACAAGACCTTGTCCCACCTGTGCGAGAGAAAATACATTTACGTTCTCATCCTTGAACTATTTGTTAACGCTGTGGCAGATCAATTATTCTGTTATTGTAACAAAGTTCAGTAATAGACTAATTGGTCCATAGTTTGTTAAGTCTAACTAATTAACAGAGCTGCTTGTTTTTAAGTGTGGGGACTGCATCAGTATATGGATGAATGTAAAAGAATTTCAACATCTGCTATCTTCAGGTGGAATGAAAATAGAAAAATCTGAAGAATGAAAACTCCAAGGAAGCTATTAAAATTTCCTATGACAACACAGCTGACATAATGATAAAGCTGAGAAGACAAACAGCTCTTTGAATATGCCTAGGAGACTACACACAGCCGAGCCAATGTTACTAACATAAAGGGAAAGCCAACAAACATTTGATGGCAGCAGATACTTTAACTCAACAGTGCCCTGAAAAAAGGCACAGTTACCACGTATCAGTGAGATGCTAGAAGGAAAAAGGGAGGTATACTTCTTGGTAACGGCAGAATTTTCTCAGCTTCAGTGATCCAAATTTATCTTGCACCTTCCTGTTGGCACCTTCAGGAGCCACCAGCAGCCAGGCAGATGAGAAGTCACCAAACCAGTTCAGCAAACAGCTTCCTTGGCACTGCTTCTTCAACACGACATGAGTGAGAAAGTTTGAAGACAAATACTGGCAAAGAACGAGGTTTCTTTTCAAGATTTTGATGGTTTCATCACATGCTCATGCAATTAACAATTCTAACCAGTTGGAGATGACAGATTTCGTGAGGAACAACATAAGTTGTGTTGGACAACAGAGAAATGCCGGACTTAATTTGGCTTTAGAAGTGTTAATACTCAGTAATTACTTACCCCAGAATCTCTTTATTTGTTACTTAGGCTAAGCACCTGAATTTGAATACTTTAATGTGCCATGGGACTTAATTAGCTTGGCCCATTCGTAAACTGGTTAGGTTTGTTTATCCTTAAATTCAGAATAAATTGTGTTTACCCTCTCATGACATTCCTTGCTTTTCTATACACTGGGTTTGTTTTCTGTGTCATCCTAAAATAGAGTGCACATCTGTTGTGAAATAATGTAAAGGAGCAACACTCCAACAAAAATGGGGAACAAATCTTAATTAGACCAGCAGAAACAAGTAAAAGCCGGGATAATTTCTGTCCATTTACACATTTGTACATTAAACAATTTACACAGTTAATTTAATTTGCAGTTAGTTATTGGGACAAATAGAGTATACTTGAATAACCATTACCTAAAGTATTTCACAAATTATTGTGTTGTGTGTTTTTGTTTCATTTTACCTAGTTTATTTTATCTCTCCTTTTAAGTGTTTCTGAGATGTTCTCTACTTGCTTACAAAATATAAGAGCATGTGGCATACACCAAAGAAACTCCTAATGCAACTCCAGTGCAATCAGTGAAGATACATGAAGGAAAAATCTTTCTTTTTGCGGTTAAATACTTGAAAAATTGTTATGTGTCAGCTGGTATCTGAATTGGCACTTAAAAATTCTATTACATGTTCTTGAAGGAACAAGATGTTTGCTGAGATGCTGATAACATATGCTTGATTTGGCACCTAAGTGATGGGTAATAAACTGTTTACCACTTACTTGCCTGCTTATTGAAAATAACATGACAGCACCAAGAGCAGTTAAGATACTGAAATCTGAAGAGCTGAATTCTTTTGCAAGTATTGCATCATTTGCAGCTGAATACATTAAAATCTCTCATCTCTCTAGTCCAAGCCTGTAAAATCTGGTATTTCTTCATTAGGATCCTCTTTATTTTCTTCCAACCCTTTCTTCCCCCTGTAGGCAAAAGAGAGTGGTAGTTTACTTTGGCATCAGTGCACCTACCCAAAAGCATGTGGAAACCAAAACAGTGGAGGCAATTTCTGCACAGCTCCTGGCTGAGGAAAAAAACAGTACCAGCACACATCATTGTGCAAAATTTTGGAAAAACACAGAAGCTGACTGAACATAGAAATACAAAACTAGTGGTAAATTGCAGAGTACAACAGCTCAGAGCTTCCTTCCCCTTTGGAAGAAGTTGCTGCTGTGGGCTCTGGGCAGTTATTTCATGTTTGCTTGTGATTGTGTCACAGTGTGGAAGGAGTTGCTCTGTGCTACCTGTCCTGAGGAACCTGTATGGAAAAAAATGGAGTGAAGGAATAAGGGAGCAGTAGGTGCTGGTAAGAATAAGGAATATTCCCCTCAGGAATACTTAAAATGATTCATCAGTCATTTATAACTATTTCCCTTTCAACTCACTGCCTAGGAAAATCTATCTACAATAAATCAAATATTGCAGCTGACTACATGTATAGGCAGTGGCTCTCTGCAGAAAATTATAGTTTGGACCATTTTCAGGTGGATATTCCAAGTGGTGTAGAGCTTAAAAACAAAGTGGAATTTCTTGAAATTTTCCTCTTTGCTTAAAAACAGGTACTGAGAGCAGTCATGGAAAATATCAGCTCTGAAGGAAATCTGTTGAGAAAGTCACACAACCAACAAGTCAGGAACACACAGAGCTATGGGTTACAACCCAAACTACAACATGGGCTACCCCAAGAGCTTCCAATACAATTCATATTTTATTTTGCTGTTCATTTGATTTGCAGTTCACACCGACTGTTACATCCAAGGTGGTCTTGACAACAGCATTTCTATGGATTTGTGTCATTTTGTTACATGTCCTATAGGAATTGTGACATCTTTTTACTCATCTCTGCTCACTTACCTTGATGTAGCAGAAAAGATACGTAAAAGTTGATCTGTACCAGAACAGAAACTTCTGTTAAACAGCTGTGCTGGTTTCAGCTGGGGAAGAGCTCATTTTCTTCACAGCAGGTAGTATAGGGCTATGTTTTGGACAAGATTTCAGAAGCTTTAAAATTGTTTTTGCTCTAAAAACCCACCTTTTTTTTTTTTTTCTTTTTAGTTTAGGGAGCCATATATCAGAGATATGCTAGAAATCAATAGTCAGGAAGAAATATGTCTGCATGAAGAGCTTTATTTCTAATTTTAAGTGAGGAAATTTATGTTAGAGAAGGCCTTTAAGACATTATAGAAATTAAATCTTCTGTACCAGAGACTATCATGCCTTTGCTTTATCCAACACATGCCCAAATCTGTTCCTAAACCTTCCAGAAATCTCGTACATGTGACAGATGTACTCCCAGCTGAACTCCCATCCTCTTTGCCACTGTACATGAAGCTATATCTGTAAAACCTTAGGTATTGATTTAAACTATAATTTTACACATCATACTGAGGGGGGGGTGTGTGTGGACACCCACAAACAATATTTGTGGTAAGGATTTTCAGCTCAGGCAAATTTTAATAACTTATGCAAATGAAAGAGTAACACTGAAATAATGTGAACTTTTGTAAATTACAGATATACATTTTGTTTAGCTACATGCATGTATTTATAGACAACATATAAGATGCATTTGCCAATAATACAGGCTGACAGTCAGTATCCAGTGAATCATTTGCCAATTTTATTTTCAAACAAAAATATCAGCATACATACTGTGGTCACATTGTCACAGCAGAATTTCCAAGAGTCCTGAATTGCAACACTTTGGACAACTTGAAGTTTAAGAGGTTTCTGAAAACTGAGACAAACAGGAGGGTCAAGGTTCAGATGTAAGAAGGAAAAAAAAAGAGTTGAGAGATTTCTGAGCCATGTACACTACTGACATAACTGAAGTACATCTAAAGTAAAATTAAAACTCTTATTTTAAGGTAACATCCAATGAAAAGGTTAATATCTGATTTTCTTCTTCTTATAATTAGCATAGTTTTAGTCTTTGCTACCTTGTCCTGCCACCTCAGGAAAAACCAGGTGCCCCTACTGTTTCTGACGATGAGGAAATCCTGCTGATGAACCCCAGCAGCTGCACAGCCATCGCTACAGGGAGCTTGTCTTCATTTGGGATTCTTTGTTAGTTAAGCCACAGTAAATCACACAATTTTCACAAACAGACAAAAGCAGCTCTTTGGCAGGCTCTGAGCTGCTGCTCTCTCTCCATCCCACTCCTCCTGGCTGCCCACCAAGCGGCTGCTGAGAATCTGGGATCAGGGTTTCTGTCTCCACACAAAATGCCTACTTCTACTGGCAGCAGTGATAGCCTGGCTGCTCAGACAGCTTCTCCACCAGTCTCCTTACCACCACACAGCCAGCCTCTGCTACAAAGGCTTTTTGGAACTGGAGCTAGAGCTAGGACAGCCTAAGTGGCTGTAAGCTGCACAGCTCTGGGTTAATTCAGTTCAGTAGCTGCCTGCTTTCCAGGCATCCAAAATGGCCCTAATGACTCCCCCCAGTTCCCCTCTAAGGCAAAACTAGGCTTTCCCTTATTTATGGCACTGGATCAAAACATATTAGTATAAAGCTCTAGGGTACCTACTCTCACACACATATGCAGAAACAGCAAAAGCACTGTGGAATCCAACAAAAACGTGCATGGTCGGGGTTCATACCCTGTCTACATACAAATATGCAAAGTATTTCCTGTTACTGGTGGTAAGTCATTGCTTGTTACATCAGAGTTCAGGGCAAAGCTGTGCCTTGGAGCCATTCTGGTAATCGGTGCCAGGGCAAAGAGGGGAAGATGAATCATTCTTCAACCCATTCCTGACTACTGTGAAATGAAAGTGAAAGAAAGGGATGAGAGAAATGAAAGAAGGAGAATACAGAAGGAAATAGCTTAAAGTTGAAGGAAAAGAAGAGAAAAGGGTATGTAAATATAGAAATAGAGGCAGAAAAAACCAGACTATTATATATATATAAAAATATATATGTTTAATAGAAATGTATGGAAGAACTTTATAGGTGGGGAAGAATTTTATGAGTGGGGAAGAAGTGAAGAACAAAAAGGAAGAAATTAAAGGACTGAGGCAGCACATCAAGCTGTCAATATTTTAACATTGTCAGATTCTCTCAGTCTCTTCCTACCTGTTTTCTTGCATCACAGGGGAATTCAGTCAACAAAAACCTCCTGGCAATTCATGCCAAGGCGTATGCCAAGCCAGCTGTGCCAGGTCTGTGATGTACCCTGTGCTAGTGCCTTCCTTTCTGCTCATCTCTCTCCCTTTTTAGCTCCTCTGGGCAACTCCTTTTTATCAGGGGTGGTTTCTTTCTGGCTGTTGCTTTCAAGCTCAGCTGAAGGCAAATCTCAGCCCTTTGGCTGTGATTGCACAGGCTCACAGAATCACAGGAGGAATGCTGTCTTCTCTAGCACTGCATTATTTTCCTTCTTCTCCATCACCATGGATGGGAACAGGGTTGGGCTTGCTCCACCACAGCAGAATGAAGTTGCCTAGGCCCTAATGACTACTGCAAATTTAAAAAAAAACAAAAAAAACCCAAAAAAAACCCAAAAACCAAACAAACAAACAACAACAAAAAAACCCACAAAAAACAAAACCAAAACAAAACAACAGAATAAAAACCACCAAAACACCCCCAAACAGCTTCTGAAGAGAGATCACTTCACACACAGAAAGCCTTATCCCCATTAATCCTGCTTCTTAGCATCAGCCCAGTTTCAGTGGAATAATCATCTGCCCATTACAGAGAAAAGGATAAGAGACATGCTACTCACTAAGGGGAAAACAAACCAACCCACCAAGAGCAGCAAAAGTAATGTGACCGGGAGAGCATAAATAATGTAGAAGTTGAAGGACTTATCCAAATATAGTGGGAAAGGAAAGTACATTGGGTGAGGGTTTAAGTATAATTGAACATGGTGATGAGAGATCAGAAGAACAAAGAATTAAAGGAACCATTTCAGAAGAGGTTTCATATCAGAAGGGTCAAAAATACCTTTGGAAAGAAAAGAGACAGTTAAGAAACCAAATATGACAGAACAAATGAAAGATGACAGCAATGATAAACCCAGAAAGGGAATAAAATATGCCAGTACCTAAGATTGATAGTGGAAGAATTTACTTAATAGATTCATGGAGAAAAGTCATTATCTCACAGCTAGTAACTATATCAATGTGCACACCACGGCTGTCTTACTGAAATTAATTATTCTTGAAATTCTATCTTGTACTAAAAATAAAAAAGTAGGATGTAGTGAGTGAGTCTTTCAAAATAATTTTTCAAGCAATACACAAGTCAAGTAACATTATATGCTCCACTAAAATAAAAAAAAAAGTTTCCTTTGTGGGTTTTTTTTTTTCATTTGTTTTATGCAGCATCCAGGAGCAGAGTTGTTAGTGGCACATAACCACAACAGGAAACCACTTTCAGCACTTTCATTAATTTTTCTAGGTATGACTAACCATGAAATTGTTTCACAACAGGTAGGGCACCAGAGGCATTACTTAGTCTTGAGCTGTGCTGGGTAGTTGAGCGTATTTTTGAAAAAATGACACTATCCCATAAAATACCAGCTATGAATTATACAGAGCAGTCCATACACAAGAACATGCAGAAAGAAAAGACTCCTTTCCAAGTAACTCACAGTCTATCTTAAACTGATTCCAAGGTTGAAACAAGTTTAGGTACAAAACATTGGAATTTTTATTAACAACATCCCACAGCCTTTCAGCAAGAGAAACTTCATTAGTTTCTCTGTGGAACTAATTTATGGTGTGTTATTATGTATATTGTATGCATGTGCATTATTAATAACTTTGCAAACCCATACCAATGACTTTGGGTTGTCCCCTTCCAGAAGCTGTCAAATGCCAAAGAAATACCTGAAGACCTGTGGATTTTTATTTCCCCATTCAGAAGCATTCATGGGCAGGAAGTAGCTCAGAAGTCCACAGCTGATAGCTCTTTATAAATCAGCAACTGCAGACAAGAGGAAGTTAGGGTTGAAAATAATGACCATAAGATACTGTACTTTGTTGGGGTTTTCCCCTATAGAAGCACAGATGGCTTTCACATAAAGACCGAGGTCTGTGCCATTGCGTATTTTGTGGTGTGGGATGGAGGCTTGAGCACTCAATCTCTAAAATTTTACAAGTAATTTAGGAGAAATAGCTACTTTTTCTCAGAACTCAGTTTTTCTGGCAGCCTACTTATTCAAAGAAGTGATATTTCTGTAGCCATGAAAACAAGTTGTGGAAATTCAAGTAAGTTAATCAGACAACTTCAGGTTGAAAAGCATTGAAGGTAATTTGGTACAAAAACATGAGAAAATATTGACTCAGTTTTACATAAAATAATCATTAGCCCTAACATATTTCATAATGTACACACACTCACATATATATTGAATGGAAAAACCTCAGAAATAAATTTGTTGGCATCTGAGAGAGAAGCAGCCAGGAATACTTTTCATTCTCCACGCAGCTTCCTGACTTATTTCATTTGTGTCTTGCTCTGAAAAGACGAAGTGGAATTGCTCTCAAGGCAAGAACAGACACAGAACTTTTTAGAGATTGGAAAGTCATGTGTGTCTGGATCAGTGTGATATTTTTTTTTCTTTCCTAAACAAAGCAAGGAGGGGGAAGGAAGCAAGCTCTTGATACAGAAGGAAGTTGCTATAGAGATGTAGACAGTCTCACACAAACTCATACACAGATATTAGAACCAGGTGATCCTTAAGGCCCCTTTCAACACAAACCATTCCACCATTTGATGATTTTTGGGTAACAGAAGGCCCAGCTGTTGCATGCATGTTTCAGCAAAGCAGTCACAAGCCTTCATGCCTGTCTACATTTTTACAGTGCTTTCTTCTCATTCTGATTGATTTCTGATGCATATCAATATGTCCAAGGCAGGTGCCAGGAAGATGGTGCCAGGCTCTGTTCAGTGGTGCCCAGAAACAGGAAAATGGCCATAAACTAAAACACAAGAAGTTTCACCTTCACATGAGGAAGAACTTCTTTACACTGAGGGTAGCAGAGCACTGGAACAGGCTGCCCAGGGAGGTTGTGGACTCTCCCTGTGTGGAGAGATTCCAAACCCACCTGGATGTGTTCCTGTCTCACCCGCTCCTGGTGACCCTGCCCTGGCAGGGGGGCTGGACTGGGTGAACTCCAGAGGTCCTTGCCATCCCTAAAGATTCTGTGATTGTTTTTGTAAAAATTGATCCTGTAGCTAAAAATGCCTCTTTGGAGCTAACCCTGCAAGTTTCAGCAGCTGGCTCTCACATTGATCTGTCAAACATGGGTTTGCCACTTGCTTTAGACCTATCATTATGCCTGCAAAAGTATCGAACAGCCTCTGTTGAAATCTGTGAGAGTCCTCTGTGTCCTCAAAAATATAAAGGAATCTTCCAACATCTTCAGACTTCAAACACAACCCGGGGTAAAAGCACATGAATCAGAGCCACCCTCGGGGTAATTTCCTGTGATAGATAACCATCAACAAGGTAAATTCTGTCTGACCTTAGAGTTGTCTCTTGCTTGGGTCAGAAGATGGAAAAATGTGCCTTCCTAATGCAGAAGGACTTCAAGAGAGCACTTCTCTGCAGATCATCATCAGGTTAATGAGAGGGTGATGTAGTCAGTCCACGACATTTAACATGTACAAGAAACAGAAGGATAATGTGCAAAACATCTGTTTCCACCACATTCCGTTAAAAAAAGAAATAAAACCCAAACCTAGATGATTTGTAGAGAGGCATTTACACTCAGATGGTCTTGATAATAAAGTGCCAGTACTAGTTTCAGACAGGAGGAAAAAACAGCGTTAAAGAAACCATGTTCTGACCTGGTGAGGTTTTCATGGGCTGGCTGCCAGCTGTAGGTCAGACTCTCAGCATTTCCTGTCTGTTCTTTAGTAGCTGAGTATCAAAGTAATTTGAGAAGGAGGAGAAAAAAAGGTAGAGGAGGAAAATAAATCAGTAGAATCTGGGTAATCTGTTCAAAGAACAAAACTGGTGTAATGGATAACCTGTATAATAATTCCAAAATAACTCCTTAGACACATTTAAGGAGTAAATTCACTGTCAGAAGTAAGCTTGATAAAGGTGAATTACATTGATGTGGATTAAGTAACTACTTTTTTTCCTCCCAGACTAAGATTATGCTTCAAGAAATCCTTCAGATACAAATATCACAGTATAAATCCACACCTCCCATAACCTACCTTAATTTTCCTGTGTTGACCTGTGCTTTGAAGCAGGACAAAATTAAAAATTATTGCAATCAAAAATATTTTCAAATGATTCTTAAGCAGCTACATCTTCGTTCATGAACATGGGAGCAGGGATAATTTGGATGTTTGGGGATTTTCCTTTGATTACCAATCATAGCTTAGGTCAGTAGACCCAGCCCAGGGTGAAACCACAGTGGCACAATGGGAAAGATAACAGTGACTTCCCCCTGGTGCAAATCAACACAGCAACAGATTTATGCTGGTGTATTTCAGATGTGTCTTTGGACTATCATGATCTATGTTTAAGAACCTGGTATTCTGTGCCTATACACACCAACACTGCCAGTCTCCCTCTCTCTCAGCCTTGGTAGCCAGGGGTGCCCCCATGTTTGTTTCCAAATGTTCACCCACATGTCCACATGGAAAGTGGTCTGGATATGGCCAGAATGGTGATATCTGTTGGATATTTTCATGGAGAAGATTTTAATTCATGCCTTACTCTGCTTTACTATCCATGGCCCTGAAATATTTATTTGATAAAGCTGCACTGCCTGCTTAACAAATTGCATCTTTCAAGCTTATTTATGAGGGATGACAGATGGGGCCACAGTGTAGGGGAACACTGATGGATGGTGGGAGCATATTGCAACACCAGGATGGCATGAAATATTATTCTTTCATTATTGAGGAGGAAGAGGTCTCTCCTAGCATAGATGAACTGCTTCACTCCCCATTATCTGCTGCATCTCCACTGTCCTCAGTGCAAGAGGAAGGCCTGGCAAATCAGGGAAACATCATTGCTAATTTCCATTTATCCAGCTTATAAAAATGCATCTACTGAAGCTCAGAGGTCATGAAAGAATACTTATTTACCAGTAACTTGGCAGAAACATTTTCTTTTTCATAGCATACATTTCAGTGGTAAGCAGCATCAGTGAACCATTAAACCTTCCATCCCTTTGAATGTTTAAACCTCTTTTTAACAATTACATTAGTTCAAACCACAGCCAGGTCACTTCCATGGGCTTTGCTGTGCTGCTCAATCCACAGCCTTGCCCTTGCTCCAATGGATCTGGATTTCAGAGTGTACCAAGCAATGCACCCACCCCACCTGTGCACCCTCTTCATGAAGCACGTGGCTCTCTTGAAGCTCCAATAGCACCCAGGCCAGGGTAGGAGCTGGAAAAGGGGGGCCACTCCACTTAGCATGAAAACTTACCATTTTATGGCATTGGGAAAAGAGATACAGATTTTAAACCCCAAAGCAAGGTCAACCCAACTCTGCCCCCTTCCCTTGCAGAGGCACATAAGGGTTTTTGTGCTGCTCTGTGAGGGAGGTGCTTTTGGAGAGAAGTCAGCCTTCCTCTGCAAGAAATGGAAACCTTTACCCGGCAGAGGAGAGATCCAGGGGAACACATTGCACATCCTGACTGTTTGTCATGCCCAGCAGCTGAGTGTCAGCCTTGGAGGCAGTGCTTGCTCATCCATGAGACTCAGCAAGCTGACAAGAAGGTAGCTCCTCCATGGGTCAGTGACCTTCAGTTTCAAAGGAGTGAGGCAGGGAGCTCAGGAGGAACAAGAACCTGTGTGGGGGCAGAGGATGTTCCTACAGAGACATCAGCCAGGACACCCCTGCAGCACCCCTGGGTGTCAAATGTGACCCCTCTGCCCACGGGTACCCCCAGCCCTCTTCCCCACTGATTCAGACAGACAATGGCATGGGTCAGCCTTTAAAAGGTGAGCACAGGGAGTGGTGCCAGGGGTGTCACAGCATCCCCACGAGCATCTGCTTGGCTGCATGCAGAGGCACACCCACACCATGGAGGCACCAGGACCTCTCACAGGGGCACCCCACTCCAGCACTGTTTCTTTCACGTGATTTCACCCTCATGTGCCCACCAGAACTGAGATGTGCAGGGAGAAGGTGATGACTTCCAAGGTGGAAAAGCTATTAGCAGAATGTACCTGCAGAGAGCGTCCTGCTGTGCTGCATCAAGCATGATGAGGTCTGTCAGGGAGTCACACCTCCTTCCTCTTTTAAAGGAAAACACCTCAGAAATATGAGGTTAAAAGCTTTCCCCCTCCCTTCCTTGCCATTAATAGCAATTCTGGTGTAGGTACTCACCCTAGCCAGACATTTTTTCACGGAAGTTAACATATTAACTGCCTGAAAAAAATTTATGGAAAAGCTTATTTACTTGAATGGATGACTTCAGCACTGTGTGCAGGCCCAGTGTGCTCATTCATACTTTTATTGTTTTGGTCCTGACACCCAGTATAAGTGTGCACTGTACTGGGAATGAGCTCACAAGGGGATGTGAAGGCACTGCCAAAGCTGCAGCAAAGCAACGCTCCCTCCTTGGCACACAAAGCAGACCAGGTACTGAGTAGGGTGGTGATGCCACAGCTTGGCTCACATCTGAGCATCCCTCTTCTCCCCTTGCCCATGTGGGCAGCAGCCTCTGGCTGAGTCCCATGTAAGAAATCAGAAACAGGGAGCAAAGACTTTTCCAGGATTAATTAACAGGAACGGGTAACTCCTCCAGCAAAGCATTATCTGGCAGTAGCTGTCAGGCATCGGGGCCCAATCTCCTCACTGTCAGTTCATTCCCTTGTTTTTCCAGATGAGGTGTTGCAGCTCCTTTCCCCTGGGTCAGCCTGTACCACACTTGCACCACAACCACTTGGTGGGCCTGGCCCAAGGGCCACGTGGCCATCCCAAGGTGCTGCTGCAGTGGTTCAGCCCCTGCACTGGCACCACCTCAGCTTTTACAGAAATTAGTTGCATCTTATTTTCCAAGACTCTTGATGGGGCTGTTGCCAGGTGCTCTTTCAGGTACAGCCTCAGCCATTGGAGCAGACAGATGTTTCTGGCACTGGGGTGTTCTCTCCTGTCTCCATCAGCACCTCTGGCCACGCTCCCATGTCTAACTAGCTGAGAGACTGGCTGCTCATCCATGGGCTCTGGATGACACTGCACACAGTGCTGGAGGGAGATTTGAACTGCATCAGTCCTGGTAAAGCAGATCTGCCCCTTTGGGCAAAAGCAACTCCTCCTGACCTCCTCCCATCCACCTCTGCCTGGCAAGCTCCCATGTCTGGGCACAGGCACAGTGTCTGATCCTCCACCACATCCCTGAGCCTGGCTTATGGTTGTCCCCAGACCATTCCTAGCTCACAGAGCCCACAGTCACAGTACCACATTGCCTTCAAGGACCAAAGATTTGCTTCATCTTCAGTCCTGTCCCATTTTTAATTTCTTTCTCATTCTTCTTGCTGGAAGGGACACACTGCATTTCCAGCCAGACAGTCCCTCTAGCCTTTCTTAATCACACACCTTCCTGGGGAGGATAAGGGAAAGCTATTTCTGCATTACCTCTAATAGTTGGCTTGTTTTTTTTTTTTTAACTCACTACCCATAATTTATTATATATTTATTTATTTTTAAAAAGCTCAGCTCCATAATTAAGATCAGGAGCAGTGTGGAGGTAGGTAGAATCATGAAACTTCCTTGCTAATCAGCCAATGACTTTGGCTGGGCTGACATTTTCCTGGCTATTTTTAGAGTATGACTCAGGCACTGCACTACAGAGCCTGCAAAAATCCCTGTGGGCTGATAGCAGAGCCTCATTCAAAGCTGTGCTGAAGCACCACACGAGAGGGAAAGGGAGTCAAAGCAGGCAAAGGATTTTGTTCACCTGCCTTTGGGGTTCTCTTCAGAAAAGCAAGCAAACATGGAAAACAAGGTATTATGGCAACACAATGGGATATTAGAAATTGAAAGGGAAATTGTCTTACCTGGCTCTGATGGGAACATTTCCATCACACATTATTGGGCTGGTGGAAAAAAATCCCAAAGCCTTACCAGGGCAAGCTCCTAGATGTGCAACTGAAAACCCAGGAGACAAATTTTAAGGCTTTTTTTCCACAACCAGTCCTATGGGTAATTAACTGGAACCCATTTCCCTGCCTGTATGAAAGCCCATGGCACAAGTCTTAGCTCCCACCTGGTCTCCTGGCAAGCTGTTACTGTGAAGAGAAGACTCACAGATCTCGTTAGTGACTGCTGGGGTCCAAGGATACAGGAGGATATGGGGGTTGGAGGGTGAGCAGAAGGAAAGGCATCAGTCTTTTGTGGACTGCCTTGTTCTCATTAATAACTATTATCACTTCCCAGAGAGCTAACAGGGTAACCTTGGAGGGTTGTTTTTGCAGGTGTTTAATCCCTGTGTGGTCTCCAAGACCTGCCTTTTGAAGCAGCACATCACTGGAGAAGCTATTCCTGTGAGCCAGGTTTCTTTCATGAAGGATGATGCAACCTGAGCCCTCATCGATCAGCTTTAAAGCAAGTAGTCAAATCTTCCCATGAAAATATTCCCTGGTATATGCAGTCACTGGATTTTTTAATTTTTTTTTTTAATAGCAAAAAGTACATTTGGCCTGAAGTGTAATGGAAACTTCACTATACCCTGGAAAGAAATAATCTAATCCTTATTGCTTAAAGCAGGCAGCAAGGCATCTCTGTACCCAGCCTGGATGTGGGTACCCTGGAAGCTCTCCAGGGGTGGTGAGGCCATGAGCCCACTCCCCCAACTTCTGAGGAGCCTGACCCTCTCTTTACTCTGAAAAAGGAAGAAATAAGATCTATTTTAGCAGCATCCACCATCAGTAAGCTGTTCTATTGCACACAGGAACGGTGCTTAGGGAAAGGTCAAGCTGTCTCCGTACCATTGTCTGTGCCCCAGCTCTCCTGCTGATTCTGTGTGTCACCTGGGTTGGCTGAGTTGGTGATAACAGCCTGTGTTAACTGGGGCTTGAAATAAAGAAAAATGCTTTCCACTACAGCTTTGTAACACACCATAACGAAAATGAATCATTTACTTACTGCCATGGTGCTACTGATCAACTGTACCACACCTTCCCTGCTGCCTTGTGCTTATCCAAGTCTCAGTCCCTTGCTCCCTGTCTTGCTTTGGGATGCCAGGCTTTGTCTTCCTAGCAGAATCAGGGTTTTCCTTCATTGCTTTCCCTGTTACTTGGATATATTCCAATTTTATTTCATATGTGAGCTCCCTGGCAGTGCCGAGCTAGGAGGGGCAGGCTGTCTCCAGAGTCAGCAGCACCACATTGATTTCTGTCAGCCGAGGGCCTGGCACTCAGCCTGCCCAGGGAAATGTTCCCAGCGACTCCAGAGAGAGACACAAAAACATTCATAGCATGTCTAAGTGGGCATTGCAGTAACATACAGGGATGGCAGACACCCCTGGACCTCAGCAGCCAACGAGTGAGAAGCAGGAAGCTTTAAGCCTAAGGAGTTTGTGTCTTGGTTTGTTTCCATCCTATAATTATTTTAATTCTAGTTAGTACAACTACAAATAGTACTTGGGATGCTGTTATCTTAAGCAGTAGCAAATCCCACAGATCAATAGGATATGCATGATGTTATTTCCTTTCATGGCTTTTAGGTTTCACATCTTCCATGCCTTTAACTGAGGCAGAAGTAAATAACTCCATGACTGTTTTCTGCAGTGGCATTTTACACATCCCTTAAGCTTTCTCTACACACAAAGTAACACACATTTTCATATCCATCTTTAATGGGGGTAGAAAGTGCTTTGTATCCTACAATATTTATGACTCTCTGGGTGCTTCTTACAGGAGATGTTTTTTTAAGGACTGACTAGAAATGCTCAAAGCAGCCACAGAACAGCTAACACAAACTCCAGTGTGATTTCCAGCCCCCCCCCCAGGAGCTGAAGGCAGCCACAGCTCCTCTGCCCATAGCAGCTCCCCAAGATGAGTTGCAAAAAAAAAAAATAAATTCCAAACCAAAAATATTCACCATACTTCAAATTCATTCATATACACCCCAAACAGACAACCACTTTTTTCTCCACCTTTTTTTTTTGTGATAATCAAATACCAGGCCAGAGTTGCCTGAGCAAAGAAAAGTGTTGATGCAGAAAATAGCTCCTCCCATGTGATCAGAATATGAGCAGCTGAGAACTTGCATTAAAAAAGAGAGAAGAAAAATGCACTGCAAAATACAGCAAAGCAACCAGGCTGTCTTTGACCAAAAATGGGCTGCCAGCTCATGGCCACAGTGACACTTCAGAGAGGACTCCTGCCCTTACCCTTCATGGATTGCCTGAAATGCTTTCAAGGGATTGCTCCCTGCAAAAGAAATTAGGACTGGAAAAGGCACTGGGAAGCCCATCCAGTGCCTGACACTCCCTGTTGGATTGGTTTGGATGATGCTCAAATTTACCTGGTTTCCCAGATGTGTGCATCACAGCCTGACTGGTGGGGGGCATTTTCTCTTGTGCTGGGACATTAGGAGGAAGATGAACCTTTCCACATGGCAGCCTCAGGACTTGGAGTTGGCACTTCCCCTCCAGCTTCAGTGGGTGCACCACAGCACCAGCTCTGGGTCCAGAGGCACCACTCCCCCGCAGCACAAGGGGGAAGCTGGGCAGCTTCCTGGGATGCATTCCTTGCTAGAACAGGCATCATAAAGCTACAGCCATTCAGGTACATTTTCTAAGCTCCTTTCCCAATTTTCTTGTCATAACTGTCCCATGAACACACGGACCCAGAATCACCCTGGAGGCCAAACGCTTGTGGAGATGAGCACGTGGCTCTGCTACTGCTGCAGGCTGGGCCAGCATTGCCTGGGCTTCCTGCATTTGTCTCTTATCCAAGACACTGCTCCTGACATACACCTCAGCAGCCTTTTCTCCCTCCCCAGTCACTTCTCCTGCCACATCATCACCTCCCTGCCATGTGCACATCCTGTGCTTTCTTCCCTCCTTGCTTCTGCTTTGCATGCTGAACTACATCATATCAGGTATCATACATATATCAGATTTTTCCAAATATTCTGCTCTATTGTAGCTATCTTTAAAAGGCTTTTCTTTAAGGCATGTCTTGTTTGCAGCTGTTTCCATGTAATGATTTGCCACATGACAAGCCAAAGTCAGGTAAACACAAATAATTACAGCAGTAATAGAGAAAAGGCAGGAAAGGGAGTTAAATGCTCCTAAGCATCAAGCCTTCTACAGAAGCGAGTAACAAAAACATAAGCATAACCCAAGGAATAGGAAAGTGATTGCAAGCTCTCTAAGTGGGAGTCAGGAATAATGCCTGTGGGGTTGGAACTGCAAACTGGGCCTGACCTAGAGGCTGGAGGCTGAAAAATCATACAAAGGATTGGAAGTTTCAAGGACTCCATCTCTCATGTCTTACATGTGTGGGAAACAAAGTTTTCCAGCAGGTTTGCAGGCAGCTCACAGATCCTGCTCCTCATCTTTCATTAAACTTGAAATATCCTGTCCAGGGGGTCTCTCCTGCTGAGATGCTGCTCTGGCCTGAGCTACTCCTCCTTTGGCAGCCAGCATCCTCCCAGCAACAAAGTCCCAAACATTACCTCCCCCACAGCCTTGCTCAACTTGTGCTCTCACAGCTCACACAGGTGATCCAAGAAAATCAATCCCCAGTTCCAATGGTTTTCGTAAAAAAAACAGAAAAAACCCATCAAACACCTTTCTTAACACACCCACCCACTGTGCACAACACTGAATCCTCCCTCCAGACAGCTTACCCCCTGAAATCTTTATTAAATGAGGAAGTATTTAAGATGTTGCTTTCAAAAGGTTTTTTCCTTTCTTTCTTTTAAGAGGTCAGCAGTGTCACCTCCTGAAACAGTAAAAATGGAAGCATGGATTCTGTTTGAGCTTTAAATACCAATACAAACTCTCAATCAGGTCCTTGAAATACCTGCAGCTTCTGTACCCCCTGTCCAGTGTCAGAGGACACAGTCCTTTGAAAGGGGGCAACTAACACAGTGAGAAAGGAGCAACAAGGGCAACAACATTTACAGTAAACTATTGAAAGTAAAAAAAAAGAAAAGAATCTTTTGTCTCTCTGGCTGTCAGCAAGCACTGCAAACAAAAAGGCAGGAGCAATCTCTGCTTCCATCCAAGTCAGAGGATAAACAAGACAGATAATGTTTCCTAACCAGCAAGAATAGCTGTATTTAGGAAGGTTTCTGGCATTACAACCAAGGGCAAACCAAAGTGAGTGGATATTCTTCTGTTAGAAAGTCAAAACGGTATTTATGCTTCACATGCAGTTTGTATTTAATGTGTCACTTGTGTGGAATCAGACTTCATATCCCCAAGATGGTCAAATGCATTTCTGAATTGCTCTGTTTAATATCTCCAATGCCTGAGGAGAGAGATTCAGTAGCATAGATTTGCCTTGCTCCTTTGCTGGCAAGGTTTCATCTCAAGGGACATGATCTCACTGATGCACATAATTATCATCTTCAACACAGGACAGAGAGAAATTCTCATGGTCAGAGTGAAGCTGCTTTGCCACTGATGGGGTCTGTCAGCCAACAAAACACATGTACAGCACTCAGGCAGTAACTATCACCCCCCAGCCATCCCCATTTCCATGCCCTTTTCCCGAGGATGCACTTGGCTGGTTCATTCAACAGCAATTTGCCCAAACTAAGCTGACACTAAGCAGGACTCCAGCTCAGAGTAACTCTGCCCCTCACCCTGACAATGAGCCAGCCACCAGAGAATCCCTCACCCCAAGCTATTTTGGCTAAATAAAATCCAGCCTTTTATTAAATAATGAGTGCAAAGCAAAGCCAAGGAAAGTCAAGGGTCTTGGGTGCAAAGGTGCATGCAGGGAGCATTTTAGACCATGAGCTGGTGGCATGGTTTAACCCCATCTAGCAATTAAGTACCACACAGCTGCTTGCTCACTGCCCCCCACCCCCAGTGGCAAGAATCAGGAAAAACAAAAAAAGTAACAACTCACCACCACCTTTGTGAGTTATGGACAGTTTAATAACTGAAACAGATTAAAATAATAATGACAATATTTAAAAAAATATCAGAAAGCACAAGTGAGGCACAATACAATTGCTCACCATCTGCTGACCAGTACCCAGCCCAACCCCAAAACTGGGTAACCCCACAGTTTTACATACTGGGGTGATGGTCTGTGGTAAGGAGCATCCTTTTGACCACTCTGGGTCAGGTCTCCCGGCCATGCTCCCTCCAAACTTTTTGTGCCCCTCCTCACTGGCAGAGCATGGGGCACTGCAGCATCCTTTATTTAGGGTGAGCAATACTGAGCAACAAAGCATCAGCATGTTAGCACATTATTCTCATACTAAACCCAGAACACAACATCGTACAAGCCACTAAGAACAAAAGTGACTCTTTCCCAGCTGAAACCCAGACAGCTGGGCAAGAGACAACCAGCTTCAGTGAAAAAATACGTTTTCCTACCAGTCAAAGAACAGGCAGCTCCTTAACATCCTGAAGAACAGCTCCCCAGCATTGCTCTAAATCCTTTTCTTCCTGCAAAAACGAAGGCAAACAAAGCCTAAGCACAGCAAACAAGCAGGCAACTCTCCTTTTGCAGGCTCGCTGGGTTGATGCCACCAGCCCCTAGAGGTTGTGCCCAGGGCCTTGCAGCCTCAGAGCACCTCCCTCCCACACACCTGGCTCAGTGCAAATGGCCCCAGCTGCTCACTGCCAACACGCACCTGGGGAATTTGGAAGCTGCTAGTATTTAGCACTTCGATAAACATCACGAAAGAAGTGTTTGGTGTTTTTCCCTTGGCACTAATGGTCCTTTCTAGAGCATCTTCACAGCTGAAAGTCAGTCGGGGTCAGTTTTCCATAGGAAATTGTCTATTGTCCTTTAGGACAATTAATTTTAAACCACCACCCTCACTAAAGCAGCCCTGTAATCAACACATCTCTGTGCCATTCTCCTTACCCTCCTTTGGTATTTTCTGACACTCACACTCAAGCCAGACTGAAAGCAAAACTCATCTCCTGCCTCTGGGGTGTGAACAACCTCCCCTGCTCCCAGGCAGCACCTCTCTGCAGGGCTGGGGGATAAATAATGCACATTCTGAAGCTGCAGCACCAGCCTGTGCTGTACCTCTCGGGCAGGAAACAGCCTGGAGACGTGGCTGTGGTGGCTGAGCTGGTGAACGGCACTGGAGCAGATCGGGTGGAATTGCGTCCAGTTAAAGGTGTCCGTGTACAGGCTTCTTATAGTTGGGCTGGAATAGGATGTAAGATCCATCACCCTACGATGGCCATCATGCTCTAATTTGGGATTTATCCCACTCCCGTTTGAGTGCAATTCCCCACGCGGGGTGACTCTGGCAATTCCTGCCTGGCTCTGTTCCTGCACATTCTGATCCATAGCCCAAGTCGTGCCAAAATAACCTGCTCTAAAATGGTTTAAGTGCGTGCACAAACAGAAGTTTAACCAATTTACTTAAAAAACCCACTCTTTTAGCTGAGGTGTAGCTAAAATGTGCCATTTCCTTCCCTCAGAGGGTCGAGCTGTGGTGGGGGCTGCAGTGCTGGTCTGCAGCCCCATTCTTGTCCCTGCCCGCTGCTCACCTGCTGCTCAGGCCACTGTCACCAGGAGTCCTGGCCGGCTTTGGCTCCGATTTCCCTGGCTCTGACCCGGGCTAGCAGTCCTGCTCCCCTCCACCAAATGTGCTGGTACCGGGCAAGGCACACAGCTTCCCCGGGCTTCTCTTCCAATGCACCCTGCGTGAGCGGGGGGCGATGGACACGGGCGGGGTACCCCGGCTGCGCGGAGAAACATCCCGCAGCGGGCCTTTCCACTCGTTTCATACGGTAAATATCCACGGGTTGGACTCAATAAATAAAGCCAGTCCCGGCTGGGTGCCCACCCGAGGCTGGGCGATGGATTCGCGGGGCGGGAGAGCCTCCTGCTGGAGAGACGCAGCGCGGGATGCGGGATGCAGGCGGCTGCCTCTGCCCGCTGTCCCCACAGCGACAAACACCTCTTACGGCTCATTTTTGGAGCCACTTTCTCCTCAATCCTCAAGGCTACGCCCCTGCTTCCCTTCCATCTCCTCCAGCCGTTTTTCCTTTGCCTCCGGGAGCTGAGGCTCGGCACCCCTGGGCACCTTTGGAGGAGCCCTGGGATGCCCAGTTGGGCTCGGGGCTGGGGCGTGCTGGCGACATCCAAAGCTCCCGGGAGAGGGGAGTGTTTCCTGCCGTGGTGCTGGGCGATACCTGGGCTGTGTTACTGCCGCGGGGCTTGTCTCCATCCTCTTTTTCTGACATTGTGCTCTGGCTGGCACTCCCATGCCATGCAGTTAAGGAAAGTGCAGTGGAGTCTGGAGAAAGGCAGTGAGGACATAAAATCATAGAGTTATGGAATTGTTAAGGTTGGTCTTTTCCAAAAAGTGGAGTTATGGAATTGTTAAGGCTGGAAAAGACCTCTAAGATCATTATGTCCAGCCATTAACACAGCACTGCCAAGCCCACCACTAAACCATGTCCCCAAGTGCCACATCTACATGTTTTTGAACACTTCCAGGGATGATCATTCCACAGCTTCCCTGGGCAGCCTACTCCAATGCCTGACCATTGCTTCAGTGAAGAAATTTCTGCTAACATCCAATCTAAACCTCCCCTGGTTCAACCTGAGGCTATTTCCTCGTGTCCTGTCACTTGTTGCCAACTCCCACCTGGGTGCACTCTCCCTTCAGGGAGCTGTATAGCACGATAAATTCTCCCCTGAGCCTCCTTTTCTCCAGGCTAAACACCCCAGCTTCCTCAGCTGCTCCTTGTGCTCCAGACCCTTCCCCAGCTCTGTTGCTCTGTTGTTGGAAATGCTCCAGCCCCTCAATGTCTTTCCTGCAGTGAGGGGCCCAGAACTGAACACAGGCTGAGGCATGGAACAGTGTCCCACAAGAAGTGACTCAGTGTGCTCAGCCCCTGCAGCCAGGCAGCACTGATACCACAGGGATATTTTAGCAGCTGGACTTGATGATCTTAGAGGTGTTTTTGAACCTAAACAATTCTATGATTCCATGATACAGTAGACCTTTGCAAACCCAGGTGTGGCATGGAGAGAGGTGAGAGAGGCATTACTCCCTTGTAGGTGTCTGCTCCCTGTCCTGGTTGAGCCAAATGTAGAGTAAACGGGCTGCTGGTTGGAGCCAGCACGGCTGCCCCGAGCAGGGACAGAGGAACAACTTCATCTGAGCTCTGGGCTCTGACAGATGAGCACTGGGGCTCTGCCAACACATCTAAGGTGTTACTGCTCCCAGATGGCTGCTCTGTGCCTCTGCCAGGAGGGACATCCTTCCTAGCTGGAAGGATGGGAGGGAGGAGGGACATCTGCCCGGGCTTCAGCCACCAGGAGTTGCTGCCGGCCTCCCTGTGCAAGCTTGCCTTTTCCCTCAGGTGAGAGGACGGAGTGTAAAGCCAAGCTGCAGCTGCAGATGTCCAGGAGGGGTGTCCAGAGGAACCGTGTGGCAGCCGCCGCAGGGAGTGGCCCAGGCACCTGAGGTGGTGACACTGCCCGCTTCCACGGCTGCCAGCACTTGAGAGCAACTTGTTTGCACAGAGATCAAAGCCGAGGAATGAGTATTTTGCAAAGCTATAGCCTCACCTATTGAGCACTGATTTCCTACAGCCAAGCTCTGATAGATGCACCAGCCCATTCGAATTCTTTTGGCCCATGAAGTCCTTCTGTTCTCTCAGGGATGCTCCTAAACCTGATCTCCCTATATTTGAGAATTGTGTTCTCAGTGTTTTTTCCAGAGTGGCTTCCCCAGACCCAGCACAGGCCTTTCTGGACACTCTCAAGGTGAATGTTCCTTCTTAGCACGATTTGGGTATCATGGGACAGCAGGGACCCTGCGTTGTACATACCACTGTGCAAACCTGGATAAATTCCCTTTGAATGCCACGTCCTTTCCACTGACGGTGATGGGTCTGAGTGTCACCTCCTTGAATCAGAGGAGCGAGTACAATTCGCCTTACTCCTTCTGGAGGAAAAAACCCAACAGAACACGGAGCAGCAGAGCTTTATTTCCACATTTTGACCAGAAATCAATTCCATCTAGAGCAGGGAGTGATGCAACGCAATCCCCAAGTGTGTGCTTGCACCCTGGAATGAATTGCCTTACGCCCCTCGTTATTTGCAGCCCCGCTGGCGCTGCTGGGCGCTGCCCTCCCGCCGCCAGCTGCGCTGGGATGCGGCCGCCGGCCAAGGAAAAGCGACCCCGCTCCTCCCGCGCCAGCCGGGAAAGGCAGGCGGGGAACCAGGCAGCTGCCAGGCGGCGAGAGGCGCGGGGAACAGCGAGACCGGATTCCTTGGGTAGCGAGACCTAAATCCTCCTTCCCAAGGCAGCCCCGGGCTTGTTTTGTGTGCAGGGCTCCTGCCCTTGGAGCGGGGCTGGCGGGATGGCAGCTCCAGGCTGCGCTGCCGGCCGGGAGGAGAAAAGCAATTCCCAGCCTTGCTGATGAAGTCACGTTAAAGTGCCCGCGGTTTTCCTGCTCGCAGCCGGCTGCTGCCCCTCCGCCGTGCACTGCAGGGGCCAAGGGGAACGGGCTGGCGGTGGGCACAGGAGCAAGGAGGCAGCAGGGTCTGGGGAGCTGAGCGAACTGCTGAGCTGCTCCCTCCCTTGCTCCCGGGTGCAATCCAAGCTGGGGCTCCGGCCGGTCGGGCACGCTGTCACCTCGAACGCAGCGCTGCAGAAAAGGTGTTTGTGCTGGCGGCACCAGCCAGAAAGCACAGAACATGGGCCAGGATCGGGGCAGGCTGGGACCTGTGGCAGGGCTCTGGTTTGAGCCAGGATTTCGCTCCTTTGGGGATTTCTCTCTGCCTTCTTTTGCATGTACTGGAAAACTTCTCTGTAAGTCTCTTAAATTACTCTTAGGCAGGAATTTTAACGTATCTCAAACCTCTTGCACGCAGCATACCTATGCTGGATGACACAACTCCTGGGGCTCTCTTGCTCCCAGTGACAGCTTACCAGGCAAGGGAAGAGCAGCTGGATGAGCCCTCACAACACTGGCACAATTCCCACTCAGGCATGGCAGAGCAGTCCCCTTCTAAAGCTATTTTAACACATCATGCCCAGTGTCTGGGCTGAGGCTGCAGCTCTCCTTTGGGGTAGCAGAGGCATTTACCTCTCACACAGCCACTGCTTTCTGAGATGAAAGAGCAGAGGGGCCCAGAGCAATGATGAGCTGGAGAGGTCACAAAGGCCAGGCTGTCACTTGGATCCCTTCCTACTGTACCTTCTGCCTCCTGTGAAATGCCAAAGTCTGCAGAGGCTGAGTTCAGAAGAAACAATGCAAAAGTTTCATACATCAGGAAATTGCAGTTTCACACAGGCTGTTAGAAAACACATACGACACAATAATCAGATTTGTTTTATTAAAAAACTTGCAATAAAATTCCTTGGAATTCACCATCTTAACCTTGAGAGTTGCAATATTTACTAGTACATAATAACACAGTCTCACATATTTACATTATAATCCTCTATATAACAAAAATAGCCATGTTGTACTACTGAATAATGCTTCCAAGTATTAGCCTCAACGTTTTGGTACTTCCCCCAGCTGAGTCACTGTCTATGCTCTTTAGCATTTACAGTATCTAACAAAGCAAGACGGACACAAAATAATAAAAAGTATGTGTCTCATGATTTCAGGCAAATCCCTTTAGGATGGTAGTTCTCTGACTCCCACGTTTTTCAAGAGAGATAAAGTGCATTGGAGAGGAAGATGTACATGTTATAAAACGACAGCAAGGAGTTAAAAGTATGTTTGCAAGACTGTACAGAAAGGAAAAAAAGGCAAAAAAAAAGCTTCACAAACTGCTACTGCACAGTTTTGGCAGCAAGTCACAGGTAGCAGGGAGAGGGAGGGAACGAAAAAGCCAACTAGAAGAAAGAGAATGGCCCATGCCAATGCCATGGGGTGACTTTGCCACGGCCTCTCGGTAGGTGTTTCCCAAAGCCAAGCCACAGCACAGCCAGAGCCGCGCTGCCGATGTGACAACCCCGCGTCCCTGGGCTCGCTGGGCTTGGTGGCCCTGCCAGGCAGGGACAGGGGGCTGCAGCCTTCCAGTAAATCTGCTCCTGCTGTCCAGAGCAGGACTGATTACCTTGGAGAATGTCACTGGGACAGGCCATTGTCTCTGAACTGGAGGTGACTTCGTCAAGCTGTGCACTGATCCATGCAGAATTTATTTCACTGGGCATTTTTCTTCCCTTTATAACATTGGCATTTGCTGGTGTGGCTCTGCTGCATGTGAGGAGGGACATGGCTGGAAAAAGCTTTGTATCCATCACTGAAAACCAGGCTACTGCTGCTCTGCTCAGGAACTGCATACAAGTGGGATGACACATTTTTTTTGGTTTGCTTATAAACTACTCTAAATAGAAAGAATTCTCTTCTGGAAATGGATGGAATGTATATTTTGACAAGTACAAAACCATTTTAAATGTTCACTAAATACAAGGAACATTTTGGTATAAAAATAACAGACCCTCCCACCCATGTCCCCTCTTTACATTTCTAATTATAAAACGGTACAGTCATTTCAGGTTCCTAACATGAAACAAGAAGTGAGGATGGCATTACATACATATACAAAACATTTGGATATTTGACAACTGTATACATTCAGAGCAAACAAGCATCTTAATCTGTCTATTGTGTTTAATGCTACACAGGACCAAAGAATCAAGAAATAAACAGGAAAGGGAAAACACTATTTCTGTTTTTTTTTCTCTCCTTGTTTTTTTTTTTCCATTCACTACAGAAAGAAATAAATTCCACCAATTCACAATTAAAATACTTGAGAGAGACAAGATTAATTTCAGATGGAAAATTCATCTGTTGGCTTTTCATTCAAAATCCACAACACTTTCCATTCATCTTTATTTTTTCCTTTGAAATACAGCTCCTGCTCAGAAGGTTTCCTTGAGAAAGGAATGGGAAGATAAAGAGGCCAAGTGGGTGTCCAGCCCAGCAGGGGAAGCAGTGCAGCAGAGGGGCAGCCCTTCCCCTCACCCTCACACTCTGTCCCAACCCATAGCTGCCATCTGCCACACAAACAAATCCTGACTGAATAGTCCATCTGGCATTCCTCTTTCTCTGAAACTATCAATTAGTTCAGGTAACAGCTTGGTAAAATGAAAGAAGTGCTTGTTTTGGGTGAATTGCCCCTATTTAAGAGATCTGTGAAAGCAACACCTCCACCCTCCTTTTCCCTTGCCCCTAAAATATTCCAGGACATTGTGTTTCCCTGCTCACACTAAGCAAGCCAATTCACTGCTGTCATGCCAGCTGCCCCAAATACACTCACACATTTTGCATCTATAACACAAATGAGTCCATATGGGCTCAGTGCTCAGCACTGAAGTTCCAATCCTGGGGTCAGCACTGGCCATGAGGAAGCCTGGCTGTGCTGAACCTGCTGGAAGCCCATGGCCTGCCTTTCACTAAGCCCTGGAGCTGAACTTGGGTCAGCTCCTTTCCCTTCTCCAAAGAGCTACAGGCAGCATGAAACACAAGAGAGGAAGCAGCAGCACACTGGTTTGATCCCACAGTCTCCCTCCCCTGCACCAAAAGGCTCATGCTTGCACAAACACTTGTGAGGGGCTGGGAAGGAAAAGGCTGGATTTCTCTGCAATTTCAGCCCTGCAAAATGGATGCACCCTAATAGCAATTCCCTTCTTCCTTGGGATTTGATCCAGGGGTCATTAGTGAGATCCAAGGGACCACTTATCATATGTGATTTCAATAATTTATTTTCCCAAATGGCCTCTATAAAGCCTTTTTCTCTAGTGCCAGTCTCCCTCAAATAAAAGGCCTAAAAATGAGAACGACTTCTGTTTTCACTACAGTACAGTTTTCAAACTCGCATCAATGCACTTTTATATGCATACTTGTCAATTTAATTCTAGAGAGTGCTTAAAGAATGAACTGAAGTGCTACGACTGTCCTGATCCTGAGGCTCTAAAGCAGTCAGAAAATAAAAAATTCCCAAACCTTCAGTAAGTGCCAGATCTGTTTCCCCACCAGAACAGGAGAGCTGTGGGGAGTGGATGTAGACCCAGTGCCTTGCACATCTGCATGCACACATCAGGTCATTTGTGAGTGCAAAATTCTGCCCATATAACTTTTTATGCATCCTATCTATTGAACAGACCTTTGGGAAGGCGAGAAAGGTAAACTCATGAAGATAAACTCATGAAGAAGCACACTCTGAGCGTAGTCTCTGTCTCACCAAGTTTCATCTGCAACCCAGCCCGAGTGATGATGAGCCTCCCTAAGGCTAATGCTTCTCCCACTTACCACTCACTCATGGGAAAGAAGAGGAAAGAGCCTCAGATGACAGGACAGGAATTGCTGGGAGAGACAGAGGATCAGTTTAATGACAAGAGTGCCTTTCCCTGGGAGCTGCATGGTCCCCTGGCCACTGGCCCTGCACAGGAGGTGCCCCCCTGCCCAGTCATGGTGCCAGTTTGCAGAATTATATCCATGAGCACTCACTTGTCAGAGGGCACCAGAGGATTTTGTTCCTTCCTGACTGCATGCTAAAGGTTGCCTTCCCTTCTGAACAGTCAGTGCTGTGTCCCTGGCATCTGAACCCCACATATTTAATGCCCAAGCTTAGCGGGCAGCAGTACCAAGGTGTGCATGGGCACCCAGATCTGAAGAATTAAGGCTTTCATACATGTTACAAACACATATCAGGGGGTCTTAATGTTTATAAAGCACCTCAAATGCCCAAGGCAGTTCACAGGTTATATATGCAAAGAATATTGTCAGTCAGGTTCAGCTTTAGGAAAATGTTTCCTTTTGACACAGGGGCTTAATTATAGAAGACCTGGTGAAAATAAGGTGATTTTGGTACAAGTCCAAAATTAGTCATAAGTGCTTTTTTGAAGAAGGACGGAATAAAACATTTACTTAAGTGCTTTCCTAAGTTCAGGCTTCAGTGATGCACAGCCTGGCTTTGCAGCCACCATCACTTAACAGTGCTCAGAGCTCATAACACCTGAGGACAGGGACGGAACGACATCTTCCCTGAGTCAAACTGCAGGTAGAACTGGGAAAACAAAAGCAGAAAGACTCCTGGCCCAGATTTGCTAGGATGCCTCTTCTCAAAGGCATATCACTAACTGGTGGTATGTTAAAACCTCTCACCCAGCCTGGCACCCTGCCTCTGCCAGTGGCCACCTGTGGACCCCAAGGGACCAGATCTAACATGGGATACTTAGGAAAAGAGCGTGCACAGCCTGAAAGCTCTACAAAATCCTTCATTAACTCTCAGAAATCCAGGCAGGGTCTCAGTAACTGTCTCTGTGATGCCTCTTTGAGCACAGCTCTCTTTAATGGTTTTGCTGGGCAAAGGACCCAGCTCGGTATCAGCTGGAAGTTTCATTCCTGGATCTTCCACAGACCTCGTCTGCCCTACTGTGCTGTGGATGGCTCCACTATGGCCACAGCTAACTGGTCAATCTATCCACTGGGATCAACTTCATGCTGAAGTTCATGAAATAGATTTTCAGTTCATGAAATAAAACAGTTTGTGACAGCTCCTCTGAAACCCAAGCAGTTTGGCCAGGAGTCTTCTGTCTGTGTGCTGAGCTACAGTGGGCGGATGTGAAAGGATCACTGACAACTCGGACATCGTGTTCGTGATGTTCCTGTGACATGTAGCACCCAGGCTCCAGCTCCACAGAAGAGACTGTACCAGTGTCTGTACTTTCTATATGGAGCCCTGGCTGTGTATAACCAGCTTCACTCCTTCCCCTGCAGTCATTTGAAATGAATTTCATTCCTGGGTCAGGATTTGGTGTAAGCACCACTTAAATCCCGTTTCAGCATTATTTACAGAGCTTAAGCGGAGCTGATGCAGTACCTTGTGCAAACTCTCTTGTGTAGGGGTCAATTTCAGCATTGATGTGTCAGGCCTTTCCCATAGCAGCAAGGAATAGAGAACACATAAAAGAATAAGCACAACAAGATTACAGAACCACAAATATTGTCAAGACTGACCTAGCTGCACCCTCTGGAACGGTCTCCAGCTTTCTTTTTTAGTCAAGACTTCCAGCTGCACCTATCTCTTTAACTGAATAAAGATTTTCATTCAAATGACTTCTAAAGATGTAACAGCACATTTCTGGATCATTTTCATAGAATCACAGAATGGTTTGGGTTGGAAGAGACTTTAAAGATCACCTGGTTCCAAACCCTCCACCATGGCCAGGGACATCTTTCCCCAGACCAGGTTGCACAAAGCTACATTTAGCCTGGCCTTGAACACTTCCAGGGGTGGGCAACCACAGCTTCTCTGGGCAAACTGTTCTGGTGCTTAGCCACTCTCACAGTAATAATTAAATCCTAATATCTAATCTAAATCTGCCCTCTTTCAGTTTAAAGCCTTTGCCTCAAGATTACCCTGCAATTCAGGGACTAAGAACGTAACACAAAATTAAACTATAAAATGAACTGAGTTCTAAATGGACTAAAAAGCATGAAGAATAATTTTTCCTTCTTCCTGTACTAAAGAAAGAAGTCAGCCAAAATTTTAGGGATAATCCTAAACACATATGTTCCTGAATAATATCTGACAAACATAAATTTTGGCTGGAAGTCAATTTCCACATCTGACAAGTAAATCCACAAGGAGATGAAATGCAGCAGGAGCCCCAACAGTTGCATTTTGAGATGCTGCCGCGATACCGTCACGTCAAAATGTTTGACCTCTGCATGAAATTTCAATGTAAGAAGAATTGTTGATTCTGTGGACTGACTCAGGAGGCAGTAATGTGATTCAAATCATCTGACTCTCAACAGAAACCATGTACTCTTGTGTAACAGTAAGCTAAAAATGCTTCTTCACAGTTGAGCGTTTTGACTGAAAACCAAAATCACGCACTGAAAAATTAACAATGAGCTCTTACCTGGAAAGCAGAGCTCAGGATGAACTAAATTATTATGTCAGGTCTTTATTATTTAGGTGTTTTGATTTATGTTAGTTCTTTTTGTTTTCAAATTCCCTCCCCAATATATTTTGATATTTCTATCTGTATACAAATTGCAAGTATTCCATTTTGCTTCTGACAATGCTGACAGGGACTCTGGAGGGCAACAAACCACCTGAACTCTTGTGTTAGATAACAAGCAGACAAAAACTGCTGTCAAATTGTAAGAAATGAAACACACTAAGGGAAAAGCAAATCAGGAATTAAACATTTCAATCCCAGCTGCCTCTTGCTCCATTAGCAATTTCTGACACTGATAGCAGCATCTCCAGACCCTTTGTAAGAATACTGTCGCCCCATGTAATGCAGAGCTGTTACAAAGCAGCCTCTGGAAACCTCTCAGACTCTCCTTTAGCCCAACAATCTGATTTTGGTCTGTAAAATTAAGACATGATGTTATACTAGGTCTTCTTTTTCCAGCTACTGAGTTGTCACTTGAAGGAAGGCCACTAAAGTACTGACACCTGCTAACAGCACAAGATACGGGACAGGACTGCACAGACAGAGTGATGCTTTAAGCTTTTCTTTTTCTCCTTCACACTGTAGGATACTTGTCTAGAACAGAGCTCTAAGCAAAAGACAGCCTAATGCAGCTTTAACACAAATCTCTGCTAATTCAAAGCTCTCTTACAAATAAAGGCCTTCAGAATATACCATTTCCAAGCCTCCCACTAAATGAAAGCAGGCTTCACATTAATGCAGGGTGCTGGCACACCATCCTTCTGAAGCCATGTGTAATTCATGCAGAAACAACAAGGCAATTATAAATCCTGCTCAGATCATGAAGTGACCGGTGAACAGGAATTCAGATTTCTGGATTGAACTCTTGAAAAAGCTGGGGTCAGTCAACAAAAGCGGTGTCCATCCATAACAAACTATAAACAAACAAACAAACCAAACATACGTCTTTTCAAAAAACACAACAAAGGTTCGATTGAACAAGTGTAGAAAACACTCAAGCTGTCATTTCAGTTGCATGTTTATGAGCCACTGGAGAGTTTCATGACTTCTCTCAAGCACGTGGGTGAACTGGAAGCCTTCATCTCCCATGTGAACCAAACGAAGGGATGTTGATGATGAAACCGCATCCAGGCAGACACAACTGTTGCTATTGCTTTTCATGACCATCCCAGAATGGAGTGTGCAGGAGTGACAGTGCTCTGGAGGCATGTGCATGAGTGGTCCAAATCCTAGAAAGCTGACTCTGCCCCTCCCTGTGACCCTCCCCTGTAGTTTAGTGTTGGATCTCTGTTTGTTTTTCAAGATTTCACCTCTTCGCAGTCTTGATCAGTGGAAAGCTCCACATCGGACAGTCCAACCTCCATTGCCATAATCAATGAAATATCTGAATCACTGCTGACTGCTGGCTCCTGTTCATCTGTGAGGGTAGAAAAGACAGGAAAAGGTCATGTCTTTCTGTTCATGTATTAGTAATTTTTAATTCTGCAGGCAGAAGCCATAGGTTTCTCCACCATTGAGGTTGTGCTTAGATTCCAAACTTTGCTTTTATCCAGTGTCTGTCTAAAACACTTCAAAAATATCAGAAAGTTCAAGCCATCTTAGTGAGAAACATGATGAAAAGGAGGCTGGATGGATAACACTTTCTTCTCCTCTTAATCTTCCCAAGGCTTTCCACCAAGATCTTTTGTGACCTTCCTCCCACCCACCTGAGCATTTCCCTCCCCAGCCCCTTTCACTTCCTCAACCTGGCATCACCCCACTCGCCCCATAAAGACAGCAAGTTAAGGACAAAGCCACAGGCACGTGGTGGAGCACATCAGTCATCAGGAGAACACTCCCAACAGGAGAAAATCTGCCCAAACCCTCATCAGGTGACAGAATCTGTTAGTGGACACTTTTAAGAGGGCGCTAAGATCACATCTGGAAGGAGCAACACAGGCATCATTAGTTCTGCTCCAGGACTTTGGACCAGGCTACCTGCCTTCTCAAGTGTCTTCTCTCACCCTTTTCCAGTCACTTTTATATACCCTCCTTCCTCTGATTTGAAGATATCTTGTAGGTGCTTGATCCAGGCCAAAGGGATCCACCTGAATCCACCATGACCCCAAACCCACTAAGAGTCATGTTATTGACTTCTGCTAAACTGCAAGCATAAGAAGAACAACTTGTTTCTGTTTTGATCCCACAGCACTTATTATGTGTATATTTAGTAGCAAATAAAGCCAACAGATTTTAAAGGACTAAAAGCTAATTTTCCTTCAAGAACGATCAGGAGAAGCAAAGCACACTAGGGAGATTTTCAAAGGCACAAAACCCTCATAGGTGGCTGAGTCCCTGAGAGGAAAATCTGATGGTTCATATTTTCAAGTGGTTTAATTACAGTGATGGTAATTATACTGTAACAATACAATGTATTTAAATCTGTGCAGTTTTTCCTTTACATGTTTTATTTTTCAGACAATAGAAGCAGAGCCTGATTGATGCTAAAAAGTCTAAAAGTTGAATATCTCAGAATTAATAAGTAAGAAACATTACAGAGGATCCAGGAAAATAATAACTCCTCACAGTTTAATTCTTCACTTGAAGCTAAGTGAGCACAATTAGTCACCTCTCAAGAGCTGCATGATTTTTAAGTCTTGTATAGAAAAAAAACGCCACATGTGTTTACTTGTGCTGGGATTAGACCTCATGTTCTGGAGAGAAAGCTTGAACGGGGTCTGCATTATTCAAACTGAAGGAGATAATGTTTTCCTTCACAATTATTCCCAGTTTTCACCCTGGATTATTTTTATACTTTCTTGATTGCAAGATAAATAATTAATGCTCACAGTATCTTTACACCTGTATCTTTCCCCCCCCCCTTCAATCTGACAGTAGTAAACATTTCAAGGTATTGCTTCTGACTATAAATATTTCCACTGGAGGTGAAGGAAGTATTACAAACTGAATGACACATCCTGCAGACTTCAGTGGGCTTCAATGACACTGAACCTTTAGGTGAACTGCTAGATCTTAGAGTACAGCAGGGCACCTCATACACCTCCAGCATCTAAAGCATCATCTCTAGTGGTAACAGCTCCCTGAGCCAGAATATGGTTCCAGACCACTGGATTATTTATCATCCCTCTATAATTAATAGGATTCTTAAAAACAATGAAAATCACGCTTGAGAGCAAGTTTATATTTGCAAGACAGAGTTCCTGAGGCATAGCCAAGTTGAACAGCCACTTGGAGCACTCGAGAGCCAAGGTGTTTTGCATCTGAACTAGCTGTGCAGGAGAAAAGGACTGGCTGAAGGGTGACAGCCAGATGCATGTTGAAGAGACAGGCAGAGCTGCCAATACCAGATGTCACAGTCAAATGAGCAGTGTTTATAGTATTGAAATGTTATTTCAAGAATTGTTGTTTCTTCCAGGGTTGCACAGCAGAAAAATATCTCAACTGAGTTCAAGACAGGCAGATAGAACAGAACCAGATTTGCAGCTCACCTACCAAACGTCTGATGCAGGTACAGGAGCACCTGCTTCCTGAATCAGCAAACTTGAGTTTTACATTAAGAATCCTATACAATTATTCATGTTCTTGGATCTTAGTCTTTGCAAAGTGTGGGCTTTGTAGTCTGTCTTCATTGGAACTGACGTGCAGGTCGGCAGGAACAAGGAACAAGGAACAAAGAAAAGATCCTAAAAACGCCTACACTCTGGCATTGCTCTTCCAGCACTGTGATAGTGCCTAGAAACAGGAGCACTCCACCTTCCTTGCTTGCTAACAGTGCAGCAGTTCAAAATCCTAAAGCTACAGCCTCAGCAGAGTGGGGAGAACAACTTGGCCACCACCATCCTTACACCTTTCCTTTCAGAGAACTGACATTTCCTTGGAAGATGCAGACAACTCAAGGAAATTAATGCAGCCCACAGCATTACCTGCTAACTCCCATAAACAGGAGCCCTACTACTGACCCCAGCATGCACAGGATGAAACTCTGGGAGGCTGCAGAACTCAGACCACACAGGCATCAGCTGTAGGTAACTTTGGCTGCAAGGTCTGCAAACTGCCTCACCGTGGCTCCCCCACACAACACAGGCTTGCCAGACTGTGCTGGTTTGTTTTGTTGGGTTTTTTTTGGCTGCCTGCTCAATAACACAAGCCAGCACAGTCACTGTTATTTGTTAAAGGTAAGCAAACCTCAACTACACTGTAAGTGCCAGGAGCTTAGCCTGCGTTTTGCAACCCTGCTTTTTAGATCCTATTGACAAGGAGAAAGCTTGTACAATCACACAGCCTCTACAGAAGATGCCTGACTCACTGTTAACAACCTTTATGACTCTTTTGCAAGTATTTTGTAATTTGCTGTTTTTCTTAAAGCCCTAAAGTCAGGTGAGTATCTCAACTTGCGGTGAAGATCTCAGCTTTCATTTAAAAATAAATGAAACTTAAGAAGGAAAAAGGAAATGGAGAGTTTTAAAAATTAAATATCTAATTTCTAGATGGATTTTATGTTGGAATATCTGACCTGTGATTTTAAATGCTCAAGACTGGCAATCCTTTCTAACCACACACACTGTAATACTCTCACTGTGTTTTACAGCACTTCATGCCACAGGCAGAAAGCCCTTTGCTTAATGAAGCAAAATGCACATCCCAAGCTGCTTTTCAGCCTGAGTATTAGTGCCTACAGCAGGGAACTGTAGCCTCCCTGCCACATTCTTCTCATGTCAGTGAAATGCAATACACCACAGCATGCTGCCTGTCCAGACAGACTTTTTCCACTCACTTATATTTCCTGACACACATTCGAGAGGTGAAATAAACCAGACTCCTTCTCTAGCCAATATTATTTTAAATTCAATTATGCTAGTACAGAAAGAATATCACCACGTAGATTTGGAACTGGCCTACACAAAAGTGGTACAGCCCTTAGTTCTTGAAAAGTGCATCAAGTGATGTTTATATTTCAGTATTATTGCAATCAAATAAGGATGAAAATATGTAATTACTCTGTTGCTTTAAAACCAGACAGTCTGCACACTAGTAATAGTTTGCTGCTGCTGCTGCCACTCCTAACAGTTGGAGTAAGTCTGTAGCTGTTGGGCACTAATAAATATTCCAAAAGAAAGAGGTCAGATGATGGGTTTCTAAGAATTTGATACTGTTTGCAAGAGGCTTGGGAGAGACCTAAGCCTTCAACAGTGAGTGAAAAGTGCATTTACAAACCTATTCCTCTGCCAAGCACACAGGCATAGGCGCCAGCTGAGATACTTGCAATGACCCACTCAAGGGTGAGAAATAGGCTGATGGAACTGTGGTGGACTTTGCACTCATGGAGGCCTCACTCCTGCTCACCACTGTGCTCCTCCCAAGGAGGCCACAGCCCATACTGTCCTCTAGGACATGGACAGTGCCATGGGGCTCTTCACAGATTGCTCTGGCTTGCCCCAGAGGCTGAGATTTCCCCCAAGCTCACACAGCTGGAAAAGCTGCACAGCCCATGACTGTGCTATAAGGTCCATAAGCAATTTGCATGCAGGAAATCAGCAGAAAAATAAGAACACACTAAAATGTTACAGAACAAAAAGCTTCTTGGCATTAAATATATTTAAGTTTTGGCTAAGATAGCATTTTTTTCCTTCTCTGGACCTTTGGGTAGCTCTCTGCTATTACACCTGTCTGTGAATAAGCAGAGAAGTATCACTACTCATTCCACATCCTAACTACTGTGAAATATACCTTATTTCAGAACTCTTCAGTTTCTGAAGATAGAATTAAACAAAACCATGAAATCCCTGGTGTCAGTTGTGCTCCCAGATCTAGACAAATATCTAAAATACATGTGTTAGCACGGACCTTATCCCAGTCTGGGGCTCATTTCTTTTAAGAAAACATTCAGATGTGTCTAAAAGCATTTCACTTCAGAAGAAACCAGAAATGTGACCATCTCCTAGAGCTTCAAGGTCCTAATCAGAAAATATATCCAGAGTCATTAGAGGCATTGACATGGGACCTTTATCAAAGCATATTCTGCCCAGCTTGAGGACAGAGAGAAATGCCAATGCAAGCAGTGCTCTTCAGATTTTGTTTCCAGTATCAGAACAACCAGAACACAATTCATCACATTTGATTTATGAGAGGGAGACAGACATATCTAGAGCCCTCTATTTTTTTTTGTCTGCCCAAGAAGGCACTTTACCATTACAGAGTTTACTGTTCCCTCCTACTGCAGCCTTGCACAGCATCACTGCTGTTTATAGTCTAAGAGGATCTGCATCTTATGAAATTATGACCTCCAATGGCAACTTCTTTCACAACAGTACCAATTAAATTTATTTTATCACTAAGACTCCTTCTTTTACAGACACTACTGAATCTTAAAATTATTCTCAAATTAATCATCCCATACTTCTCACTGGATCATTTTGTAAGTAAGTCTCAGATTCCTTCCATATCATCTTGAGAACTCTAACAGTTTAGAATGGGCCATAACTGCACTAACACAACATAAAATAAAATACATGGAAAAAAATGCCTATAAAATCTCTAATGCTGAAGAAGCAGTGGGAATAAGTTTGAGGAGAAGGGGTTATAAAACCCCCTGCTACTAATGCAATCCTTTTGTACACAGAGGCTAATAAAACAGATGAAGAAGTTTGGCTGGCTACAATTGAGAACAAAGCACTGGGGAAATATTTTACTGCTGTTCCCTAGCATCAGAGGGAGATTTGTCTGAGCAGCAAGGGGAACAAGTACTTCAGCATGGTAACTGTTTTTGGAAGGAAAGGTTAGAGTCTTTTCTATCCATAACAAGCCAAAACTCTCTGAATGTGCTAATGGCAACAGGGCTTCTTCCAGGAGGTAAAGAGGATGACATCTGAAATGCTTTGCAAAGAATACCCAGACATCAGCACACAGGGAAAGAACCACATGCCATGACTTGGCAAGATTCATCCAAAATGACTCTTCAAAAATGCGTTTACCTGCACCAAACCCCTAAGCGGTTGAGAGATGTGATAGATGGGTCTGAATATGACATAAAACACTAGAGACTCTCCCAAAGCAAACTTGGTTTTGTTTGTCTTATTACCAATGAAAAGGGCAACAAACTTTCTTTCCTTGATCTTTTTCTAGGATATATAGTTTGGGGGAACATAAAGCATCTTTTAATAGAAAACAGCCATGGTTTCCATGGAACCATGAAGACATGGTTCCTTGTCTTCAAACATCCTGCAGTATGAAAGGTTAACATCATCATCATCTGGAAATCACACCCCAGTTTCTCAAGTCAAGCATCAAAATGGAGAAGTAATATAACTAATTGTTTGAAGCCTAAATTTGGAGCACGTTGTACTTAAGCAATAAACTTTAACACCAGTTACCTGAGTAGGTATTTTGTGCTTTGGCAAGACCAATAAACTCATTTTCAGAAAGAGCACAGAAAACATCAGCACCCAAATGCTTTCTCTGAAAGAAAGGGGGAAAAATATCTGTCCAAATAAGGACACATAACACAGGGAGCAGACAGCAAACACATTTGCAGAAAGCTGAGCAAAAAAAGGGAAGAACACATACCAGATATTAATGCACGGAAGCAGCTGGACCCAACTGGATGGAAAAGTAAAACATTTTTTTTTCATTTTATATATATATCTATATCTATCTCTAATGAGCATATACTACATCCTTGGGATTTTACCCAGGAATCAGAACACTCAGCTTTTGAAATTCACAGCACATATTAACATTAGTTTAGGAATCAACACTTTGGAGATCAGTCTTCTCTCTGTGAGAGACTGGCTGACAGTTTGGAAACTCTTGATCAGCTGTCTTGGCAGGGAGCTGCCAACCCTCTCTGTGATACAACAAACATCCCTCTGCCAGGTGTGACACACGAAAACCTAGTATTTTTACTTTCAGTATAATTTCCTCTTTGTCCTTACTCTTATGGTTCATGTTCCTCATGTTCCTGTCCTGGGACCAGCACAGAAGCTTCTTCTGTGGCCTAGATACTTCAACATAATTTTCTCTTTACATGACTAGTCTTTCCTTTTTAACATGGAAACTGAGTCAAAATTTGGTCCCAAAGATTACCTGAACAGTCTATGGAGCCATCACACTGAGGTCTCTTGCACTGACTGACCTCTGTGCTCGTGGATCAGCTCATCTCATGTTCAAGGTCCTTCACAGCTTATCTGCACATCTGGTCTTCACAGAAACACAGAAAGGCTTGGGTTGGAAGAGACCTTAAAGATCATCTAGTTCTAACCCCATTCCATAAGCAGGAAAGCCACCTACTAGATCTTATTCACTGCAAAGTGTATTATTCTGTCTTTGACACTATTCCTCAGTCCCACACTCTCCTCTTGTTCCACCAACAGACAAGAATGACTCTACTTCCTTCACAACAGAACATCCAGCCTCTGAAACCTTTGCAAAGCTGCTTTTCCTTTCTACCTCCAGGCCTTCCCACTGTGTAGAAGGAGAGAGGGACAGAGGGATGCTGCTGCACACCCTCCTGTACTGTTCACCACTGGCCATCCTCAGTGCCCAATTACTGCACCAGATGCACATCTGGTCAGAGCAGCATGATGTTCTGATCTCACAAGAAGCTTCATAAATAAATGTGGACATATTTAATTCAATGCACAGGCTGTTATAAATTATTATTATTTAGTACATGTAAAATCATTCATGTATTTCACTGAAAATTTGAAAATCACATCTGCCATAAAAAGTGAAAATATTAAAAAATACTGAAGCACAGGCCTCTGACTACATGACAGTTTTGATTCTCAAGTACCTTAGCTGCCTTTGATAATAAATTATTGCACTCAATACCTGCAAGCTGTCCCTGCAGTAACCATGATGTTATACATCTAAAACATCAGGTGTGATATGGGGACTACATTTTTTTTTCCTTGGTTTTCTTAGCAGCTGCTAAATGACCAGGGCTCCTTGGTGTTACTGCAAAACAACAAGCACGAAGTAATAAAGTTACAGAAAAATCATGCTTTAGTCAAGTTAATGGTGTGTATGGGATATTGCAAAGATCATCCCAGTAGCCAAGGTGAGATGTGTGGAGAGACAAGCAGCTTTTGAGCAGTGAACAAACACCTTTAGTCACACTGCCAGCCATTCAAAACTCTGAAGGGACAGCAGGTGTGTGACAAAAGCAGAGCTAAATGCTCTATGTACTAGTGTGTGTTATACACCACATGGCCTGTTGGCAGGCTGGCAGAATAAAGAGACTTTTACATCCAAGAAGCACAATTCCACAATTTAATCCCATGCATCTCAGCTTCCATGGACTATACTGGGTTCTGCTGTTGTGACTGAACTTTCTTATCTGTATTTTAAAAACCTGTGTCAGCAGTGTGTTCTGCTTCCTGCAAGCCTCAAAGGAGAAAGAAATTACAGCCTCACCCAGACAGATAATGGATTGCAAGAGTTTAATGGTGAGAGAAATTTCAGTTCTTGCTGTGTTTCTAAGGAAAATCAGGAAGAAACATCCTTTGATGGGGTGATTTAGAGATTAACAGGCCAACACCACACAGGTCCCTCAGAGCAGTCCTGCTGCAGAGGTATCACAATACTCCTGATACAAAATTGAACCAGAAGACTCAAGGGTTTCCAAAACTTTTTTCTCTGGTGTGATCATGCTGCAGAGCTGTGACCTCTCCTTGGGGGATTCCATGGCAGAAAGCAGCTGCATAAAGCCAGCTCCTCCTCAGGACTGCAAGGAAATTCAAGAAGGGGTGTTTGGTGCTTGGAAGAGCAGTCTACCATGGGCACAGAATGGCACTAGGACACAGAAGTGGACCAGCAGCTTTTTATAGGATGTTAGAAACTTCTCACTCCTACTTCAGGTCATATACAAGGTGGCTACTAGACAGTGAAAATCCACATGGGGCCAATTAATTTTGAGAGTTTGATGTAAAACCTAGACTGCTGTGGCAAACAAAACCCTTTATATTTCTGCCTAATCACTATGAACTGCTTCCTCAATTACAAGTATGCACACAGCTGTAACAGAAAACAACAGCTTGCCTCAAAGACAACTCCTGTTTATTTTTGAATGAGGAGTTTGGAAAAGCTCACTTAAGTCTGCCTGATTTTGTTTGTCATGGCAGCATGTGCATGATTTTTGAATCTGTCTCTTTAAATAACTTTTACTGCATAAGCTCTCAAAAACCCAGGTCACTAAGCAAAGCACAGGGCTGAGCAATCATGCTGAACTCTCAAGAGTAGTTACAACAAACATCCTTGAGCAAAGATGTCACAAAAACACCTGTGCATATGTTAGAGGATTTAATGAGAAAACACACAAGGAGGTGGCTGAGGAGCTGAAGTGTGGTGGAATTATTTGAATAAAGTGTGTGTATCTTCTCTTCCTCTCTCTCACACATGGTCTTGCCTTCCTTTCCAATGCTGCTAACACTGGGTTCCACCTGAGATGCCCAGAGCATTTCCAGGATAAAGGGGCAAGTCATTAGCCCAGAACTTTTCTGGCTCTTTAGTTTTGTGCATATTATTAGGAGCTCCTTCCTCACCATGCATGTTGGGGACAGTGATCCTTGGCTGAAATTCAATTCCATTAGATATGTCCATAATAAAAGCTTCACCCAGGGGTGTCTTCTCATCAGATATGACAAAAATGCACACAGTGATGAAGCCAAAAGAGAAAAACCCCACAGAAGTGGTGGATGAATGTGTGTTTCAGGTAAGTAATTTTTACTGCTGTCACCAGCAAAATACAACTTCTAGCAGTGAACAACTTTGACGTTTAATTTTTACTTTAAGGGGAAAACAGTCTTCTTTTTGGTGCAGTATAAGGAAACAACACACCTGAGAATGGGCTTGACACTGTTGCAGCAGCAGCTCCAGCATCTGAAGCAGGGCACAGCCATGGGGCCACTGTGCCTGACCAGCCAGGGCAGATTCGGACAGCATTCCAGGGCCATCCATCCACACACCCTTCAGCATCCTCTGCACTAGCCAAGGGCTGCCCACAAACAACAGACATGTGCAGAGACCATAACACTGTATGTCACACCTTTTTTATTTCCCTCTTACACCTCACAGTGAAATCAGTGTTCCTCCCACCAGCTCCCATATGTGGACTTGCAGAATTTGACCATTTCTATTCTCCTGGCGCACAGGACTGTCAGGTACGTGTCCCCAAAAAAGCAGGAGACTGTGGGTCAAACTACACCACTTAGGCTAAAGATCAATTCTCTTAAGTCCATATAAACAGAGAACACTTGACAGAAACAGCACAACTCAGAAAAAATATGTTCTTGAACTTTACAGGACTGTCTAACCTGATTTGAATTGGATAGCTTAATTATGCATTTTGTCACAGGACATGGCTTATCTACTTACTGTAGCTCAAGAAATGAAGCTTAAGTGCAATTCAGCTGTAGACAAATGTCTTGTAACAACAGAAAAAAAATCAAAACAGGATCATGTAGCTTCATCAATGTCTCAGTGACTCTAAAAAATCCCAGTTTAAAAGCAAAGCACAGGCTTTTCAGTCTCACAGACTCCATCAGGCTGTAGATGTAGTCTTTCTTGATGGTGTGGCATCAGCCACAGTGCAGTACTCTGCAGACAGTGCCAATGCATATACTGAAACAAAGCCAGAACCTGAACAGATCTCTACAGCCATACCTTATAGCTTTACTATTTCTTCTCTTCCAAGGCGGGCCCACAGGTAAAAAGACATTTTTCTAAATTTTCTGAATACACAGAGGGGATGATTCAATTGGTTAGCAAGGCATCTTTTATGTCTACACAAAACATTTAAGAACTTACAGAATAATCAGTTAAATAAGAACATCTAGTTTTCCATATAGAAGAAACAATTTCTGCCGTTTGTATGTCCCTTAGCAATGAAGCAAAATAATGTGACAAGCTGAAGTCTCACCCCTTAATTTCATTAGAATTGCAGCAGTTTTTAAAAATAAATGGTAGTTACTTTTAAAGTAACACCATCTACTAATTTAAATATCCTCTCTATGGGCTTCTTACAGTGGGGACTACATTCCTCTTTGAAGGCCCTAAATTAAAAATTCTGCGAGGAAGCTTTCTTTAACATCAAGTTTCACAGAATCCTTACAGAAGGAAGTTTTAATCCTCAATAAAAACAGTGTACATTTACTTTCTAGTGCCTTCTGTTCACATACACTCTTGTTAGGTATTTGTATCTGATGCTCCCTCACACACACACAGAAAGGACAGCACTGACCTTCACTGAGCACTGACAAACACTTGAGTTACTACCAACTTCTGGAGCTATCAAAAACGTCTCTTTTAAAAATAATTAACCTCAAATGTTTCACTATTCTCAGATTTTTCTTCTCTCTGGAGTCTTAAGTGATGATGTTTTAAAACAATAGCAGGAAAAAGGGCAGACAAGTGCAGAAACCAGGCTTCAGAACAGCTTCAGTGGAACAGTATCTGTAACACATGGAGTATTGCTCTGTACTTAAAGAGGAAGCTGTAGGAGACCTGCACTGGAAGGGGTGTCCTGGGTAGTTGAGTCTACTCTCCACAATTGTAAAGGCTGCATGATACAATCCCTTTCAGATTTGCTAGCAATTATCATCATTCACTGCATCAGTTCCCCAGCTGCTCAGTTCATCTCTGTGCCAGTGCAGAACCGCAGACAGGGGGCAGCTAAAAGCCCAAATACCTGGTTTTCAAAAGAGCCCTTCATGCAACACCAAGCCACAGAGATTTAATTTTATTTTTTTTAACATCCTACAGTGGCAGACGAGTTCAGCTGCTAGCTCTCCTTTCTCTTAAACCTCACAAGCCTATCAATCCTTGCAACACATTTTATATTCCAGTGTAATTATGCAGCCTTTGAACAGCTTTATCTCAGCTCTGATCTTCCCTGCAGCCTACTCCATAGTTTCATCATCAGTAATGTACCTACAGTTGTGGCCACTTCTCTGATTGAGAAGTGAATCTGACCATGGCCCCCAACAGCAAACTTTTATACTTAAAGAGCTTGTAACTTCCCACTATTTGGATAGTCTGTGTACCAGGAAGGTCTTTTGTGTGCCACTGGGTCTGTGGGTCAGCCTTTTGCAGAGGGTGCAAAATGACTCAGGCTGTTGCTGACATTTATGGATTGGCAGGCAGGAGATGACATTGTCAGCTGGTAGAATCTACAAATCTCATATAACTGTGACTGAGTACTAGCAGGAAAAGTAAAGTAGATTTCTGCAGCCTGAAGCAGCCTGTAGTTTCCAGCAGGAACACCTTTACAAGGACTTCCTGAAAATTTAAGCAAAAATCCCCTGATTTAATTGGTCTATATATATTTGTTTTTATGAGAAACTCGTCTCTTTTCATTAGTTTAGAAATACTGCAGTTTTTCTTGATCTGAGATCTGAAACCAAGAGTTTTGCCTCCCCAGCCTAAAGCAAGAGTGCAGGCATGTTCTCTTCTCATTTACTTATCTCCTTTTGCTTCCTTGTACATGGTTTACACAAGTAACATCACAAAAAAAGTGAGCTTTATTCACTGGATTGCAAAAGGCTGTGTGTGACAAAACCCAGAGAGGGGCAACCAGGACAATAAGCAGCAAAACAAACACTGAAGAGGGAACTTAATCTCAACTAGAGGCCTTTAGAGGCCACTAAAGCTGCTTAGAGGGCATCTCAGAATAATTTCTCACTTGCCAACTGCCCTTGGAAGCCTGGGTCTGGCTGGTAGGAAATCCAGCAGGGACATCAATAGAAACTGGTTTCAGGCTATATAAATGTAGGGCCATTTAGCATTTCCTTTCAAATAAGCCTCCAGTCACAATCTAGTTTCAACTGAACAACTTCTGGCACCAGAAAATCCCCTCCAAGCCACAGCTTTTATCAGGGGTTCTTGCTGAAAGGCTCATGGGAACACGAGAAAGGCCAAATCCAAGACATCCATTTTCAGAGTTTCTTCTCAGAGCAGTGGATGGGAAAGGTCAATTTAAGTTTCAACAAACTGCAGCTGGAATTTTTCTAGAAAATATGTTCATTAGGTCACTTGGCCACCATCACTACCATCAAGACCTCCCCAACACTCTACATGTGAAACTCAAGTTGGAACAGAATAATTTAAAACCACTGTTTCTCTGCACTAAAACCTTTTGTCTCAGTTTCAATCTTTTCAGTTAATATATACTCCTGTTCCACCTTGTTTTGAGTTTGGAGCATTCACACTCCTCAGAGAGGCAGAAGAAAGTTACTACCCTGTATACTGATAACTCCCTAGAAAAATAAAAGTAACAAAAGCCCTCTGAAAACCTGGAAACCAACCATGAAACTTCAAAAAACATAAATGCCTTTGCACTGTTCATTATTATTTCCTTTGGGAACACCACTGTAAAGGTACAGTCAAAACTCTGTGACATTAAGTTCAGTTTTAACCCCTTTTGCCATTCCTTTTTTTATTCAAGTTCTTCACTTTCCACCTCCTCTCATTAAAAGTGGTAGCTTTCAGAAGGTTCCCAGATAACAGCTGGACCTCAGGAGCTTTTAGAAAAAAAAACGATTAAAATGTTGTTGTATTATAGGTCTAGTCTGGAGAGAGGGCTATTAGAAGCTGAATATAAATTTATAGTAAATATTCAGTCTTTACAAGGGAAGAGGACTTGCATCTTCCAGTCATAATCAAACAAAACCAGAAAGATTAATTAAAAAGAAAAAAAGAAGAAATTAATTACTGCAAACAAACATAACTGTTGCTGCCCTGTGGAATATGCAGCTACCAGAGTAGTTTAACAAGGCACTTTGGAGGGTGAACAACTAAAAACACAATCTTTTTATCAAAGCTTTTCTCCAAAACTGCCTCCTTTGAAGTGTACTTTTAGGTTGCAGGTTTCTCCACAGCTGGGAGCACGTTACATCTCCCAGAGCAGGTTGGCAGAGGGTCATTTTTCCAAAATTTCCTTCTGTGAGACTATTTTGGTCTTACAGACTGACAGCTATTCATGCACAGAAAGACAATTTGCTGGTGCCACTGCTTTCCAAAATGCAATTAGAGAGAAGTAATAAAGTTTAGCAACACCTCAGTTGAATTCAATATCCCATGCACTTGGGGGCAAACTCTGAAGTCAGGTTTCTCATGCATACATGGCACACCACATTTAGTGGCTGTCTCCCAAAGAAACCTTAGCAGCTGAAAACGCTGCATTATTTAATTACCTGTGCAAGAACTGGCAGATTTTAAATCCCCTTTGTGTGATTTCTCCCCCCCTCCATTGAGATGCTACAATTTAATAAATTTAATAAAGCTATTTCAGCTAAGTGCTTTTTGTATTCTGACTTTGCCACTGGCACCTTTGTTCTATAAATTTTCTGTGCACTTTTGCTGTAGGAGTATGTTTTTTCTTTTTCTCGTGCTACCTAGAGAGTGGCAAATAGAGCAAAACTTCACAGAGGTCTCCAGGTAAGCTGTTTTGTACACTGTGTGTATTAATACATACATTAATTATTGCCACAGAACAGAACATAGGTTCTTGCCCACTCCCTGAATGCCTCAGATATGCTAACTTGAGTTACAATGAAAAGAACAATCAAAAGTATTGGCAGTTTCAAAAGACAGTCATAATGAAAGGCCAATTTGGGTGGATATTCATTAATGCAACTGTGATGCTGCTGTGCACTGCCTGAGTATATCAGGATATCAGCCCTGTCACTGGAGTGGCAAAGATGGCATTTAGCTGGGTAAGAATATATTCACGTGGGTCCTGTTTTCAGCATCCCTCAATGTGAGAGCTTATGCACCTCTCCCATCCCCAGGCTCTCAGGCAGGAGAAAATCCTCTAACACAGGAGGTGTTAGGAGGTGCCAGAAGCTGCATATTTCCCTTGGATACTGGGCTTGACCTGTCACCTCCTTCTCTTCTGATCATCCCCATTTTCTACAAACACTCATAAGCCAAGTTTCTCCATCTGGCCTATCAGTCTCAAAGCATCAGTCTCAAGGTACTGTCTTCACTCAAAATTGCCCACATCCAGAACAACAGAAAGTCCAGTGACTAAGGATTTAGTGAGAATTCTCACTTCTGGGTGAAGTGACCTGGTTACTGTGGCAATGCTAGAGGATCCCTGAAGCATCCTCATTTCTGCATGAGTTGGAGGTAAGTAATGAAGGAAACAGTAGGACTTGGCTAGTATTTTATAAGCAAATACCACTGATTTTTTTTCAAGGCTGAATTGTATCAGTATTAGAGTATGTGAGTATTCAAGACTGTATGTGAAAGTTTCAGCTGTTGCCCCTACAGGAGTCTGGAGAAAACTTAAGAGTAGTTCTGGATGCTTCTTGCAGGCCAAATGTCTCCTGCAAGGCTGTTTTTCTACCACACAAAAACCATCACACAGTGACACACACACTCCTCCTTCCCTTTCACTTAATCTCTTCTAAATGCAGCTCTCTTATGTTTTTTGAGAAATCAGAACTGCTGGTTACAATACAAGAAGTACAGGTGTGAGCATGCACACGATCCTTTAAATTCTTGTGAGAAACCAGACAGCTTCCATGTGCAAATGATTGTCTGGCACGTTCACAGCCTCACAGCCTGGATGAATAAGGAGACAAACATTATGTACCAATGACTGGAAACATTTTATCAGCAAACCTCTTGCCTGATTCCCTTCATTTTAGTCACCCTCACTAAAGAGCACTAAGGCAAATGCACACTCATTATGAAGCAATGCAGCCAGAACAAAATATGTGCAAGCAGAATCAAGAGTGACTGCTCCAGAAATGGCACTGTTTTCTGAGTGCTTCCTGTACCTCAGCCTCTGGTTTTTACTCTCCCAGAGGCACAGCTGCCTTTTCATTGTCTTTCTTTTTCCACTGAATTTACAAGATTTGTCTGCTTGCTGTAATCTGCTCTTACCTGTGAGGTTTTTGGAAGTGGCTCCATCTGCTACTACCTGTGTATGCACTGACTGGTTCAGTGGAGCCTGACCCTGGTAGGGGTCTCTGGGGTCAGCACAGTACAGGTGAGCATTACTTTTGCCTTGCCTATATGAAATGGCTTCAGCAACCCAGCAGCACTGACCCTGGAATCCTCCCTTTGCTCTGCCTGCCTGACTACAGAACCACTGCTCTGTTTAATTCTCAAATTCTTATCTTCAGGTGCTGATCCAAGCTGGATCCTTGTGTCTGCCATTTGGTTGTGTTCCTGAATTGGTAAGAAAAAGATTCAGAATCACAGGAGCACACTGTATCTTAAACACTTCCTGATGATCTCAGCAGAGGCTTTTGTGTAAAAAATGATGAGAATAAAACTCCACAGACAATATAGATGTGAGCATGAGTCCTAAATAATCAAGTCAATTGTATGCAAGATGCTGAACATCTCTTGCAAGGCAAGGCTTTTGTTGTCAAGTATAAATCAAAGAGATTAGCTAGTATTAAGTCATCTGGTCTCTCTGCAGTTCAGATCTGTATTTTACTCTACATTGTCTATTTTGCTTAAAAAACTTTCTTGTTCAGTGTTTTATCCAGCTGTCTGCTTAAGACAGTGAAATACAGAAAAAGATACAAGCTGAGTCACCACTGGTTCCAGTGGTCAGGTCCCCTTTCCCCCTGCACATGAGCAATACACATTCAGAGCAATTGGGAATGATACATCTAAGGACACACTTGTGTGCCAACACAGTGTGGTGGCTTGGCCCTGACTGGACACTAGGAGCCCACCAAAGTCATTCTAATCCTCTCCTCCTCAGCAGGGCAGGGCACAGAAAATACACCAAAAGGCAAGTGGGTCAAGATAAGGACAGGGAGAGATCACTCACCGATTACCATCAGGCGAAAAATAGACTCGACTTGGGGGAAAAATAATTAATTTAAATTATTACCAATCAAATCAGAGTTGGATAATGAGAAACAAATCTTAAAACTATCTTCCCTTCACCCCTCCCTTCTTCCTGGGCTTAACTTCACCCCCGAATTCTCAGCACAGGGGAACGGGGGTTTGTAGTCAGTTCATCACATGTCTCCACACCTTGCTCCTCAAACTCTTCCCCTGCTCTGACATGGGGTCCCTTCCATGGAAGACAAGCCTCCATCAACTTCTCCAACGTGAGTCCTTTCCACAGGAATTCTTCACTAACTGCTCCAGCATGGCAGATTCTCACAGAAGCCACCCCTGTAGCCCCTCTGCTACCAAAACCTGGCCACACAAACCCAATACACACAGTTTTTATCTTGCCACTTCTCCTTCCTTAGTTTCACTGCCACAGACAATAAATCCCTTATGCCTCTTGTATTCATTGAACATTAATAAAATGCCTGTATACTCAGATATGAGCATTCAAATGAGATTTGAAGCTTCATCCTTCCTTTGCCCTGGTTGTTTATTCTGATTTCTGAGCAAAACAGACAGCTGTGTAGGGTCCAGTCACGCTTGAGAGAGTGTGCTGGCTTTCGGAAGTTGTGAAAGCTGGGTTCTATGTCCCTGTCTTCTCTTGTGCTCCTCATTTCTTTCCTCCTATTGTACCAGCACAACCACTTCTGGATCAGGGAACTGATCCAAATAAAACAAAACCATCAGGAAGAAATTGGTTGACTTCTGGATTGGGCTCCCAAGGCACCTGTACAACATGAGAGCAACATGGAGGTAGGAATGTAATTTGGGACAGACAGAGGCAAGCTAGGGACTGTCACAGACTTCAGATGCACAGGCAGAATTACAAATGGAGCTTCCATTACTAAAGGTGAACACTTTTTTCTCTCTTCCCAACTCTTTTCAATTTTTAAGCAACTTTCTTGGCATCTGCAGCCTCTGTGGCACCCTGGGTTAGGCCAGACTGCAGTGTGTGCCTCCCATGCCCTCTGACTGAGACATATCAGAGCTCAGAGGGGAGCAGGGACATTCATGATCCAATGGCTTCATCCTTGCTCTGTACACTGTCAATGGACACAGAAGATATGAAACAGAAAACAAACAAACAAATTAGAATTTAAATTTGCTCCTTGATTCACAGCATTTTTGTACATCCCTTTTTGCACTGTGCTGTGCAGAAACACTTTGTATTTCACATCTTAACATATGGAAAGGAGGAGCAGCTTTATAACAGAAAAACTTCCCTGTCCATTCAGAGTCTGGCAGGAGTCTTGTAGGTGTATATAATAATCTAGAGCACATTTTTAGTGCCAGCTCTGTTTCACTTGCTGACTCTTTCAGATCACCAATGCTATGTTGGCGACAGTCCCAAAACAAATCTAGGAGCTCAGCTCTTTGGAAGTTTCAATCCTGAAAACTATTTAAAGTGCATCATCCACACAAGCTTTTAACAAAGCCATCAGGACCTGTGTCACACGACAGGCACATGGGACCCAATCTGCTCAGTCTTTAAGTAGGTCCCACCAGTATTCTCTCTCAGGAACAGTGCTGGGACTTGCTAATGCAAGTGGTAATAACTTTCTGTATTAACTACTATCTAGGGAGTTTTCCCTCCTTTTCCTCTCCCTTTACATTCTGCCTAAAAACCCCCACTATTAATAGCAAGAAGGAACACTCAAGTGGTTACAAGACAACAGTGGATCAGATTCTTATCATGCAATTTCATCCTCTTTCAAAGGCTGACTATTCTTCACAAAGACATTTTAGACATACACAGATCAAAATAATTACTTGAAAAGTTATATTAATAGATTCAATGAAGAGTTATCAAAGACATCTGAAAGGGTCCTAACAGTCACGATGAGCTGTAGGTTGGCAGGGTTTTATGGAAAGAACAAAGTGAGAGGCAGAGAAGGAACTGCTGATATTCTCTAGACTGCCCACACTGCTGTACAGTGTGCCAAACTCTGTGGACTTTGCAGGTGATATGACACCTTGGGGAAGAGTTTTTGGTTTTTCACACTAGAAGTCCTGCCCGTGTGTGCAGTAGAATTATTTATGGATCTTCCTCCAACTACAGAGATAGCACTGGTGGGATTTCTGAGGCCTTATGCAGTGGATTGAGACATCCCACTGAATGGAATATAACAACTTGTCTAAATTGAAAAGCTGGACGTGTTTATGAAGAGAGGGCAAGGGCTCAGGCAGTGCACATTATTTACTGCAGAAATTAGTAAGTGCTTGAGGGAGATAAAAGACCATTGCTGTTATAAAAGAATAAAAATTCAGTAACTACTTTTCACCTGTAAGTGTGACCATACCTTTAGAATATCTAGATGCTCCTTTCCCAGAAAACTACCTTTTCTAACCACACCATTCAATCCCAGCTGAGCCTGACCCAAAGAATATTGCAATGTCCTTCTCAAATCCCAAATCCACCCTTCAAAGTCTCATGTAGCTCAGAGCTTTTTAAAGTTCAGATCTTAATCAAGTCCAGCTCACACCCACATCATATGCAGAGCAGAAAATTCCACCTGCACTGAGATTTCCAAAAACTATAGCATTGTGCATAACTCACTACTAAAAATTAGGCAACACAGATTGCATTATTGTGGAAAAAGTTCCTTACATTGTCTTCTTTCATACCCTCTGGAGAGCTGAGAATTAATAGGGTTGGAGCAGTAAACTCAGCTGAGATGAACTCTTAGGAATTTTACACAATTTTTCACCCTCCATTCTGCCCTTTTTTTTGTCCCAAACTCGTGTCTTTCACTTTTTCTATCAATACATTTTCAGCAACCAATTGCAGAAATATATTACAAGATTACAGGATCCTACACAAAATCCCACCACAGAGAGCAAACAATCACTAAGACTAAACACTGAACAGACTTTGGAATGTAGATATGCCCAAGGGACTTGATGAAGGCTTGGATATTGGTAAAAGGCAGCTGAGAGAAACTGCTGGTCCATTTTCAAGTGCTCTGTGCTACTAGACAGGAGATGCTTGGTTTAGCAAGGAACTCTAAGGATTAGTCCCATCCAGATGTTCACAGTACACTACATTTCTGAGGGTCCTACAGATAGCAGGAGCATGGGGAGCAAAAGGGAGGGAGAGAGGAGGAAATGCCTGCTGAACATGCAGAAATAAGAAGAAAAGCACTGGCTGAGTTCCAGAAATTAAAATCTGGCCCCACTGAAGTAGGCAGGAGCTTTGCCACCATGGAGACAGAATTTCACCCAATGTGAACAGTATTCTGGAAATACCCTCCCTCCAGAAACACTGTAGGAGCTCTTCTGGCTCTGAATAATCACTGGAAACACAGAAAAGGAAATTAAACCCAAACCAAGACAAAAATACCAGAATGATTAATCAACAGACAAAAAAGGAGTGTGACAACAATGAAGTGAAAAGTGTTGCAGAAGTGGGTGGAAAGAATGTGGCAAGTCCTTTACCTCCTGGACCACCGGACATTGTGAGGAACAAGGAAGGTGCTGGGTGCAGGATGCCACGTCAAGACTGTGCTGGAGTCCTGGAGTCTGCACAGATCCAATAACAATGGGAATAAAAACTCCTAGTGCAGATTCAGCCTTGGAGTAGCTCCCATCAGTAATGCTACATAAAGAGGCCAGAACCTAGCAACTTCAGCAAAGATTCCTAGGAGCAATCAGCGTCATCACTTACAAATTCCCAGGCAGGCTAGTTCACGGAAAGGGCACGCTCAGCAAGCTCTGCAGTTGTGTAACTGAGCATTCTGGAAATGAGAAATACAATAAACAGACACAATGCCTATAAAGTTCCCTCTACTATGACAGCTATGACCCAGTTTTAGCCTACAGTTGCCCTCTGATTTAGTTAGCATTTCCACTCATACCACAACTATATATAAGGTCCCGGACACTTCCCTTAAGAGTTCAGGCTGCCTACGATGCTGAGTTCTACCGTTCCGAGTGCCGGAACCCTCCAAACTCACATATAGCAACTGGAGAGACAAAATTCCCATAACTGCTGGAACTCAGCCCCTAACTCCCAACCAAAGACCTCTTCTTTGCTGCAGCTCTGCTGCAAAAAGGACCAAGGGGCTGTTTCTGCGAACTACCACAAAATTCACACTTTGGATGTGGTGATGACAGCAGGGAAACTTGCACATCCATCACTGACAAATATTCAATGATTGTAGTCCTCTTTAGATGAGAAATCCAGATGGAGATTCATGTCTACACATCAATGATGAGTGAGTGACAGCAGCCAACCAAGCACTAAACAAGATTTCCCTGAGTGACTGTGTGACAACCACAGCACAGGCAGGCAGACACCTAGGTTTGGGAGGTCCCAAGGTGCTTTGAGCCTTCCTCAGGACTCTTCTTTCCTCAAAAACAACTGGGAAGGCCTGGTTTTAGCAGTGGGTCCCCAGCCACCCCTGTGATGGCACGAGGCTCATGACATTCACAGAGCTCAGGCCATCAGTTTTCTCTCCCTGCTTTTTTCTCCTGCTCTCCCTCATATAACCAGAGAAAAACCCTTTTCACAGTCCTTCCCTAGGTACTGCCAGTCTCTTCAGGTGATGGAGATCTCCTGATGCTCCATTGTTTGCTGCCTGGACAGACTACTGGTCTTGGTACAAGTTCCTTGTCCACAGGCTCTGCTGTCAGCCCTCAGGATTGTCAAGTCTTTGGGTGTATTGCCCAATGTTATCCAAGGGAAGGGGAAAAATAGAGGGTAAGGGGGAAACCAGAGGGCACCAAGGCAAAATAAAGCCTCTTTGCAGCCCTTGCAGTATTCAGCTGGGTCTGGAGAAAGCTTTTCACCCAGTTACTTAACTTAGCTGGCAACTTGGAAAATGAATTAGAAATGTGTTTGTTCCTTCTGCAGCCTCTGGAAACAAATCTGGAGGGAAGAGAGTGCCTGAAGAGTTACTGAGCTCCCTGGCAACCTCAAGACCATTGTTACCCTCGGTGAGAAACCAGAAGAGCTGCTTCTCAGCCTGACAAGATCCTGGGATGAAAAGCACAGACTGCCCCTCATGCTGGGCTTTGGACCAGGCTTTTCCCAGCATGTGTGATGCAGCTGTGTGTGGAAGGGGCACCCCACAGCCCTCCTTCCCTGCCTTAACAGTGTGGATCTTGCAAAGAACAGCAGGGCAAGGACCATTATCTGTGAGAAGAGCTACTTGCTTCTGGACTGCCAAAGGGCACAGCAGAGACCAGTGTTCAGCCCAGTCTTTATTACACTGTGGTACCATCTTGTCTTTGTTTTTTTAAATCAGCTTCAAATGCACTTCAAAACAATTACTGGAAGGAATAAAATCCCATCTTGTTTCGAACTGCTCTTGCCAGCACTCAGGGAGACTTGAGAAAGCTGGAAGGCCCCAGCTGACAGGCTGGGATTATAACCATATTGCTCACTCCTTGCTGCATCCAGGACTTACAGAACAAAAGGGCAAAACCTGAAACCAGAACCTACCCACAAAAGAGAACTTAAAAATCCACTTTTGGGTCACTGTGTCTAAGGTCACAAGCCCAGCGTTTGCAAAAGTTATTTTCACTGCCTTGACACTGGCTGTAATATGAGGGAAAATGGGATTATCAAGTCCCTCCACAGAGCAAGGAGACTAATGTAAAATCATCTCAGCCTAGTTCCATCATCTCTCTCCTACCCTTTACACATTACTTGTCTTCTTTTTCATGCCCAGGCCGATAACAGTACCTAGAAATCACTGAAAATGTATATTTTTTTCCAGAACTTACACAAACTCTATATACGAACCTGTATTCTATTACATTTTTCTACCTCTCTTCAAGTATATCTGATGATTTTCTCTAATAGTCTTGACAATACACCAACTGGTATCAAGCAGATAGGTATTTTCTACTGATCTACTATTTTACCTAAAGATGAGAATTTTAGACCAGCACAATCCTCGCGCAGAAGAGCCGACAATGCTCCTTTTAAACTGTCAGAAGCAAATTTTCAACAGAGAACGTAATTTTTAGGAACAGAGAGACATGCAGACATTTTGAGAATTACTTGTTCAAATGGTGCAAGTGAAAACTAAAGACACTGAAAACATACAAAATTCTCCTACAAATTGGAGGTGTTGTTTCACTGCACTCAGGTTTGCAGGGAAACTCAGACTCAAGACTCAGGAACTCTGACCATCAATCCAGTACAGCAGAACACATGATAATTAAATTTACTTACCCTGTAGATTCCTGCTGGGCTTAAAATAAGGCCACTGCTCCACTGAAAAGCCCTCAAAGGCCATGCACTAGAGACAGGCTTGTGGCTGGGGTTTCTAAACACTTTTTTCAGTGCAAATCCTGCCAGAAATTGGAACTTACTGCTTGTTGTGAAGTTACCCTCGCCAGCCTGGGGAAAGGAGTCTACATCTTGGATGACTTGGAGAACTCCCACAGTTCGGGCTGGGGGATCCAGGGCTACCGAGCTCTCGTTCACGGTGATGTCGCTGGCTCCCGTGATCTGGTTGGTTGGTGGCCCTCCTATGGATGCTTCCAAGTCTGGAGGTATATCATCCATGCAATCTGCATTTGGCTAAAGGGGGAAAAAAAAAAAAAAGAAGAAAATCAAGCTCCCACACGATAAAAAGATTGAATGTACTGGTTTGCACTAGTTCGGATTTTTTCCACTTTACTCCGCTATTGAAAATGGCAACTTTTAATGAATAAACACAGAGTTTGTCTTTGTGTACTTAATACAATCTGTTGGAAGAGAGATCCAAAGTATGCCATAGAAATGTTGAGTATTAAGCTGTGTCACCTACAATTGCTAAACATTCTTATTTATGCTGTTAAAAAAGTTTAGGAGAGGGCACATTAAAAAAGCAAGTCACTTATTGGTATGATCTGCTCAACACAAGCAGATTGCTGAGTCAGATCACAAATGTAAACAGAGACAAGAGCTGAAGGGGAATGATTATCTTTTCCCAAAATATACATTTTATAGAGCCAATATCAGAGCTTACAGGAATAAGAATTCAAGGGAACTGCCTGTGGGTGCATCTATGTGTGGGGTGCAAAAATAGAAGCTAAAACTGTTTATAAGACAAGTTTCTAAACACCAAGAGATCATTTCCTTTGCTAATACTGTATTTCCTACAAAATGCAATTATGAGAAAAGAAACAAACAGAAAATTATGGAAAATTGAAGAGTATTATTTGATTAATAGTCTTTCATGTTATGTGATTTTGTGAGACCACTGACAGAGTGGCACAGCAAGATTGAGCTGCAATATGCAGACACCTTGTTACATTAGGAAATGTAAATTTACATTGTTCCAATTTATCTTTATTCTCCAGGAATCAGACAGCTAGTCTGGATCACTCACTTAGATTTCCTCTAACTTCAGTTGTTTGAGACTATTCTGCTGTGTGATTTGCTCCCTCTGCCTTCCCTCTGCTCAGCACTAAGCAAGAGATGGGGCTTAAGCTGCTAGACTGGAAATGCAGCATCCAGATGGCCAATGTCAGAGGAGCTGTACTCTGTTTGGTGGATCTGATTTTTTCTATGCTTAGTCGTCTCACATGCCAAGGCACTTCTGATAATCTCACTACCTGCCTATCTCCAGCAGCAGGCACCAAGGAACTAAGCAAAATATGATACAGCAAAGGTTTAAAGAGAGGCTTAACTCTAAGCACAAGAGAAATCCCCTTGAATTCAGGCACAGAAGGTTACCATATGCTTACATTTTTTTTTCAGAATCAGAAACTTAGCATGTTTTCCCTTTTCCCACACACTCCCTGTCTGATTGTTGCCACCTCATAAGTATTTTTTCACAAATGTTCCTAATGAAAAAGGCAGGCAATTTAAACAATCTTGTATCCACAAACTGAAGTTTGGAATAAAAATTACAATTGTTGTCTGGCTCCAGTCTAATCCACAAGCAGCAAGAAAGCATCAGAATTAGGATAAAGGCACATTCAGCTATAGCAGGTTTTAATGAAGCTCATGAAACCTGTATCTTTCTAAGTGAAATACCTAAAATTTATCTGTAGGACAGGGATCCAATGTTATCCTTTACATCTAGCACTCTTTCCCTGTTAGCCTATTATAAAACAATGTTTTCAGAATTTAATTTTTAACTTAAATTTGCCTTTGATGGCAGTGTATATTAAAAGCAAGAAGGCACAATTTTCTTTGTTACTACAGAAAAACTATTTAAATATTTTGTCCAGGGGATCAGTTGTCTGTCCTTTGCTCTGATTCCAGTTATTCCTAGAATGGGGTTTTATCACAAACTTTTAAGCCTTTTAAAAGGGGGGATTATAATTGAAAGCCAAACCAAACATTAAAGATGCAAAAATAGTATCGCTTGATATAATTAATCCTTTTACTCCTGAATCATTTTAGTTGAAAAAAAATGCCTCAAACTAAGCAGCATGCTATAAAACTAATGATATGAACTACTGATCAGAAAAAAATGTACATTATGGCTTTGGCTGCCAGAGTGACCCAGATCCATTTGCTAAGTTTAATTATATTGGTTTCACTCACACCCTGCATATAAGTGCTTTGAGAGTGCAATTCCACTAAAGTCAAGGGAAAGCTTTGTATTGACTTCTGAGGGCTTGGCTAAGGCTCTTAGTGAACAGCTTCCAGTCATACAATCTGCTGCCAAAAATGCAGCTGACTGCATATCCAGCAGATGTTTGCAGAAAAGGGGGAGAAGTAAAGTATTTTATGTGATATGATTGTCCCAGTAGGAGTGTAGCTCTTTGAAAGTGAGAGGCACTTTCAGTGGTAATCCATTCCAAATATTACAGGTATAGTCTGAACTGGATGCACCAGCAAAGAGAGAGAACAAAAGGTTAGGCCAACCAACTGTTTGCTTATGGACAGTTTGTTCATAATCCTCTGGAGCTGCAGAGTGCCACGGAAAAAAGAGGAGGTGTGGGTGCTCAGCTACCAAGAAAATGAGTGCAGGAGTTCTGGTGCCTCAGGGCTGCCTGGGGAATCTGGGCTCAGGGCAGATAACACCTGAAGTCTCTGTTATAAAGTAAATGGAGAGTTTAGTCGTGAATTGAACCATTTAGATATTTGGTGTTTAACCAATCCTTTCCTGGAAAATGCCAAGTGTTCCTGCTAAATGAAGTTCAATATATCCACAGACACACAAGCCAGGTCTCTAATAACAACCATAGGACAAACATGCAGCTGGCAAGAAAAATACACCCACATCCCTGTCTATGGTGAGATTTCCTCATTCCTCCTATTGTAAAAGTCTGCAAAAGGACTTTGGCAAATTTGCACCCAAGTCTCCCATCAGAGGCTGATGTCTGTCTAAGGCTTTTTTCTTTTTCTGTGTGTGGCAATTTCAGCTAAGAGGGCTCAGCAAGACTCAAGAATGTGGTTAGGGAATGACATTCCACTCTAAAGTAATGTCTGCCATCTCTCACTGAGAAGCCCTAGAGCTTCATGGTTCTTTTTGGGACAACATCTTTCCCCACTGCAGCCTAAGGGTATCTGGCTAAACGAGGAGTCTCTGAAAACACCAGTTATTTGTGCTGGTGGCTTCTTTGGCTCATGGGAGCACCAGAAAGCGTGCCTTAGGAGTGATGCCCACACGGGGTTGCCCTCAGCTGGTGCAGGGCACTGAGAAGTGTGAGGACACTGTGCAGGTGGAGAACAGGTCCTGTGAGCTGAGCAGGAGCTCAAAAGGACAGAAGTTGGGCAGGAGAGGTTATGCAGAGGAGAAGCAGAAGAGGGCATAAGGAAAGGGAGAAGGAGGAGCTGAAGTATATTTTAGAAAGAAAAGGCAGAAAAAAAGAGAGGAAGAGGACCAACTGACAGCAGTATAGGAATATTTAACCCTCAAGCTACCAAATGCTCTTAAACTTCCACTTCCTTTGCTGTCAGCCCGAGGAAACCTGACACAAAGGCTACCATCTATTCCAAGCTCCTATGGACAGTAGGTCCTACTCTAAGTTACTCTGAGGGGTAAGGCTCTCCCCTCATGAATCTAACCAAGGACCCATGCATGTGGGAGCCAATATGCTTCCTCCAAAAATGGAGAGGACTGTTTTCAGATTGTTGTCTTAGAACAACCTAGAAGAAATTTTTACAGAATTTCATACATTAAAATCCTGTAAAAAAACTTTGCTAGTGGAACATTAACATCCAAGTGCTTTATTTTTAGTGTTAGGAGAGACCAACACTAAGGGCAACTTGGAAATCTTAATTCAAACCTTTTGTTCATGTAGGTTACACCAGTATTTTAGTTACATGCCAGTACAATTATTTCCACAGAAACTCCATGCAGAAAGCTCTCAGTGAGGGAAGCAGGATAGATCCCCCTTCTGCTATGCAGTACAGAGAGAACAGGGAGCTGTGAGAAGAGAAATGATGGCTGAGAAAACTGAATGGCACTTCAGTTATTCCTGGCAATTAGATTCTTCTACACCTGCCACTACAGAGTGGTGCAGTGAAAGCCAGTCATGTAAACCAAAACCTCTACACATGACCTCAGGGCATGTTTTTTGCTCCACTAGCTGTGTCCAGCCTCAGACAGCCTGTGGACATGCTTAGTCTTCAGCAGCTGTCAGTGAAGCCAGTGGGAGCTGTATTCTGGATGTAAATTCTAACAGCACTAAACTTTCTGGGAAGCCTTTAACATCTCACTGCAGGCTGCCAAAAAGTGGCAGTCTGATTTGCCTATATCCCTCGATTATGAAGCTAGATAAAGAGCACATTAATGAAGTGCTTGGACAAAAATGTGAGTGGACCAGCCTGAGAACAGATGTGGTGTGGTGCTGTCAGAAGCAAAGGGAAGCCATGAAACAATATACTGGATATGGAGGTGTCAGAAACCTGGGTAACTGCTCAGGGCAGGCCTGCAAACTGAGACATGGAACCTGGGGGGAAATTTTTGTATTTAAGCCCAGGTGCAGAGATGCTGAATGGCAGAGCTAGCCTTCATTCTGGCCTTTCACCTCAAACACTGATTTAACAGCTGTATCATCTTTCAATATTCTGAAGACAATATACACGTTTAGCAGACGTAATTGAACCATGACGTTGCACTACGCTAACAACAATGCTCTACTTCATTTTTTCCATTGCACGCTTTTAGTTTGGATTACACTAGGTTGATTAACATACCTGTCTGCAACCTGCTTTCTAGTCTCCATAAAAATGAACTCTCTGAGAATGGCTGTACCAGCTCCCCCAAGATGCCCACAGGAGCTGTTTTACTTTATCTAGCTCTTTTACATGTAAACTGGGCATGTCATGGACTGAACCTTGGGTGGGTATTTACAGCACCTGCTAATTCATCAGCTGGTGGTGTTTCAGTATTGAACTTCACAAGCCTTGCACAGTGGGGGAGAGTGACTCACTCCTTCCTGGTGAAGCTCTTGAGCCCTGTGATAGCTCCAGTTGGGAAACTGTATGGCAGACAGGACATGCACTATCTGACTGCAAACATGCGACTTAGAAAGATCAATAGCCCTGGCAGCTTCTAACCACATTTGAATGTTCCTAGTAACAAAGAGCTTAACAATATCTCATATGTCATGTGGTCCACCACATGCTTAGTTACTGGGAGAAATGGCCCTTAACTGGAATTAGGAGCACAGATCTTGCTCCAGATAGACTTTAAGAGAAATCTGACAGAAAAAAAGAATTGGTTTCCCAGAATGAGCAATTAGTTGTCCTCAACCAGTATAGCAGAGAAAATTTTATTTGCAGACCTTCTGCTTTCAGATTTGGACTGTGAGCATGATTAAAAAAAATAAATCCAGTCCTGATTTAAAACACAAGTGAAAGCTACATGAAAGATTCTATAAATTCACCTAAACACCAGTAAACAATCTTCTGCTCCACAAAGCAGGCAACCACAGACACACAATTCCCAACACCCAACCAACCCCCATACACACACTCCTCCTTGCAAACAGAAGTGGGGTGCAGGAGAAAGGTAGATGCAGACATTTTTCTTCCCTTAATAAATCAATGAATAAATCAGTACCATGGCAAACAGAGTAGGATGGGAACAGACAGGCAAAGGGCTGGGGATATACCCATGTGGCTGGTGTTCCCCTTCTGCCCTGACGGGCTGCTCTGCAAAGTGCTTACCGGAATCCCTAGAGCTTTTAGAATATTCATTTTACACATCGGGCAGGTTCGATGGTCTAGCAGCCAGGGGTCTACACAGGACTTGTGGAAAAGGTGCCTGCAATGAAAACCAGGATATCTTAATTCAAATGCACCACAACACAATTTACCACTTAGTACCAGATGATTCTGAATTCAGTCAAGAGAGGGTATTTCAACTGGTGCAGTTTGTGGCCTCTGCAAGGACTGCAAAATGAGGTCCTATGCACACAAGACTAAAATGATTCCTGCAGCAACTCAAGCACATCTGCACATTGAAATGTGTTTGGAATAGAAGATGTACATAATTAAGGATTTAGGGAAAATATACAGAGTGCATTACCAAACCCCATATTCTTTAAATGTTAAAGGCTGTCAGTAAACAAAAACTGCTTGCTGGTAAAAGTCTTAATGGTTCTAAAGACAAACTTGATTACAAATAATTTAAATGTGAAGCCTTGAGGGTCTAGTATTTTTCAGGATTGAGGCATAAAAAAATAAATTGACTCAAAAATAAAAAAACCCTTCTCATTTAAACAGAAAAAAAAAGATCAATGCTTTTTAAAACATTCTCTCTTGACTTTTCTGCTCTTTAGAAGCTGCCCATCAGAGAGAGCTCCTACACATTTCCTTGAAGGAATTGTTGCTAATCCTGTTCTTGGTCTGAAGTGACCACTAAGCAACTATCTGAGCCCTGCAGCTGCTGGGCACCACTTTTCCTAGACATTATTCAGGTGAGGAACCAGAAGTTTCTTGTCCAGCTTTGCCTGATGCAAACTGATACTGACTATAGAGACCTTTAGTGTGTCTACAGACTGACTGAGATTGTATTCTCTCTTGTGAGCACATCCTGTTGCTAGGTATACTAGGAAACATTTCTTCACCCAGAGGGTGGTCAGGAATTGAAACAGGCTGCCCAGGGAGGTGGTGGAACTACTGTCCCTGCAGGGATTTAAAAGATGTGTGGCTGTGGCACTTAGAGACATGGTTTAGTGGTGGGCTTGGCAGTGCTGGGTTTGTGGTTGGACTTGAAACACCTGAACAATTTAATGATCCTAAGGCTCTGCCTGGAACGTGGCACATACCAGCCTCTACAAGGAACAGCAAACCCTGAGAAAGCCAGAATCCCTCAATGTACCAAAATAACCCTAAATATTTAAGTGCTACATATTCAGCTGAATGTGTTGGCAGATGTATTGTGCTGCTACATGGCATTTATTGCTTTGTATCACTTCACACAACTATGGGAAAGGGCAAATCTGTTCTTGGAAGTTTGATCCAGTCTAATAATACCAGTTGGCTGCAGTATCAACTTTGTCAAACCTCATGTGATCCTGTATGTCAACGTGATGAATCAAATGAAGCATTGTGATATGTGATGTTTAAGCCACTACTTTACTAAGGCTACTGGAATTCACAGATATCCTTCCAAACAAGACCTGGATAATGGATAACAACAAATGCACCAGATTTGAGTCACTGTCCTGAACAATTCTTCCTTCCTTTTATCTTAGGAGGGGCATATTCAGCACATCATCAGAAAAGCATTCTGAATAGGTGAAAGCATAAAGATGCAGTTCTTAGGCATGTGTAATTTTACTTTTAGAAATCTAACCAACAGGATTTCTTGGCTGTGTTAATTCATGGAGGGAACTAAAAGTCAATGTCTTGCCTTTCTGCTATATGAAATAATTATGAAGTTCTCGTTAGTGATTGGTTTTTTTAAATTATATAATGAAATTCATAAACAAATATGCTTCTTGGCAAACATCTCAAGCATGTTTGTGCCAAAACAATCAGTCCACTTACAAAACCCAAGATATTTATTATTATCTCAGAAAACAAAACAGATTTCCAAAATCTGTTTTGGATAAAAAATACATAATTTCCACCAAGACATTTAACCATAGACTAGAAAATCCCCTTTTGTTTACAAGTTCCAGCTTCGAAAGCCTCTGTCAAACTGGGGTTCATATAAGGGAATTTCATTATGTTTGTTCATAATCAAAAGCTTGGGAGTTTCATGCCTTAAACACTTTAAAAACTGAAGTTCAGTGTTCCTAAAGTTGGCTTAAAAAACAATATTCTAAAATAAATCCTGGCGATGCCAAGTAATTTAAATACATGACAGATCATGTCACTTTGCACATTTCAATACTGATTTATCACAGTGTATTATGACTCCATTAATTTCAGATTTAATATGTACAACAGAAGGAACTTCATTATTTGACAGACATCTACAGAAGAATGGAATGCTACTGAAAACCAGATAAAGATTTGCCTTTTAAAATTTTTGTACTGCATTATACAGTTAGAGCTCTTACAATATCTGTTTTGAACATGTAGACATTTGTGTAGAGAAGCAAAGCGGAGGGCTTTGCAGATTTGGATTTGAAAGTTTCTTTTCTTTGTTATTAGCTACAGCACTCTGTACCTGCTTATGGCTTTCAACAAATTGTCAATTGTTTCATGTCCTGATCAGTTTATACTTCAAATTCATGCAAAATAAAGGTCAGCAAAAAGTAAGATGAAGGAGCAACTGCAGCATTTCACTGTCATACGGTAAGACAAGAATGTAAAAAGCTGCAACAAAAATCCCTCCCTGTGCAGTTCTGACTGATGTAAGTTTTAAATGGAAGGAGAGAACAGAGGCATCATGGATGAGTTCAGAAGTAATGATCCACACAGGGAGGCACTAAGAGAGATGTTTCAAGCACAGGCTCAGAATATGGCTTTGACAATCAAAGTCAAAGCTAGAAAAAAACCCAGCTTTTTTTCTTTTTTTCCTGTGGTGTGCAACTACATTAATTGCAAAACTATGTTGACTTGGATGGGTTGAAAAGTTTCTCAAAAGAACTGTTACTGATTAGTTGACAGAGAAGGAGGCGAGATGTTGTAACAACCTCATACAAAAAGACTTTCATAAGGGAAAGGAAACAACTGTTCTCCACCTTTCCCAGGGATAATGGGCAATGATATGTTTAAACTGCAGCAAGTGAGGTCCAGGTTACACAACAAGAAAGGGTTCTTCATAGTCAAAGGAAAGAAACACTGCAATAAATTATCAGGGGAATTTGCAGTGTCTTCATCCCAGGAGACTGCAGAGTGTGTTGGAAAAAGCTGCCAAGAACGACAGATGCGTGCCAGTGCCCCTGTGCCATTCCAGAGGTGGTGGCCTGGGATCCCTCCTGCACTCTCCTGTGGCTGCAGGTGGCTGTACAAAGCTCACAAAGCACAAGGAAAAAGAACCTCAAAGTCCCAGAGCATTCCATTCAATATTATCTAAATAGTACTTCATAGTTTTTAACTGGAGATTGCTTTTGTTTGAAATGTATTTAGTGTTTCTTTAAGCCTGCAATTTTAATCATATAAGAAAAAAAATTCATATTGAGCTCAGCTCAAAATCATAATAATAATGATCACAGAACAACTGTTGTAAAGCTTTCAGCTTGCCAACGATTTTGAGCAGCTTTTTTTCCAGATTAAGGGAAACTGTTCTCCTCCCACCTTCCACTCCTAATCTCACCTATGCACAAAGAGAGGTACATTCCTAGGGTAAAAGCATCAGTTGCCTGGATTAGACATGGGGCTAAGGCAGAGCATTGAGAAGGGTTTTGGTGAGAGACTGAGTAGCAGTGTAGTATCCAACGAGAGGATCTGACCTTTTAGGGGGTGCCATGTGCATTATTATTTATTTCTGAGCAGGACAGAAGAAGATGATGATGAGAGTGAGAGGAAGGAATCAAAGGGAAGAACGTATGTGATGAAATCATTTTTACAGGAAGCCAATAAAAAGAACAAGAAGGAGTGAAGCACTCTGCAATCACAGTTGTTCATGAAGTGAAGGTTCAGGGGAAAAGAATGAGCTGGAACGAGGTCAGAGAATGTGTTTATTGGTGACAGAAATGAAACAGGCAAAAAAAGAACTTATGAGGAACTCAGCACAGATAAGGTTGAAAGAAATGTCTTGCCTCTGCAGAAGTTTAGTGAAGTTAGTAAAAGTTTAGTAAAAGGCACACACTGGGATCAGCAGCACCGGTGCCTTCTCCAAAGCTAGAGCAGAAAAGACAGTGGTGTTTTAAAGCTGGAGATGGAGGACAAGCAGAATGAAGCAGGGCTATAACAAGAGATGTCACTCTGGGAACAATGAACTTGGTTACATTTGAGCTTGTGTCAGTGCCCTCAGAAACAACTTCAGAGATGTTTGCTACCATCAAACATAAACCCAGCTGCAAGTCAACACTTTTTGTTTTTACCAAGTGTCATTCCTTATTTATTTAATACACTCTGTAGAGTGAAATTTATTAATACAGTCAGTTGTGGGAGCTGCCTGACGAGGACAGAGAGGAAGAAGCACAAGTTCACTGGAATTCTCCTCTGAGCTTTCTAGAGTGGGGTACATAAAAACAGCCTATCCCAGTGCCAGCAGAATAGAGACAACATTTGGGAAAACAGTCCAAGTCCGAGTAAATATGTATCTATTTGACTTCAGAGCTCATCCACTTCTATACTGGTGGTTTAATGAGGTTCCCATGTTAGAAACTGCACATGGCTGAACTGAGTATGCTGGAGCAGGAAAGCTACAGAGTCTGTAAGTCTTTATCAGGATATAACATACTTTACTCCCTTCACAGAGACAGAAATTAATTCACTTTTTTTTTTCTGTTTTGGATGAGGACATGAAACTGATAACAGCAGAAAGATTCATGAGTACCATTTAACGTTTCAGAAGCTCAAACCCATGAGAGTATGCAAAAAACTGCCCTCACAGTTTGAGTAGCAGGAAAGCCAGGGCTGAAGAAGTAGCTGCTTGAGAAAGATCTTTGAGTTTTTATAATTCCAAACTGCTGAGGCTCAGACTGTGGGTATTTTAAGAGACAGCTCAGCTACTGCTACCCTTTTAGTGTGAGTCATTTTCTGGGCGACCTTTTAAGTCGGCCAAGAACTGAACACCACCTGTTAACTCTGTGTTTCCTACTCACTCTGCTTGACTCTATGCTGTGGCTGACAAAGGCTCATTGAATTATGAGGTGAGACTCAAGTGAAAGCTAAAGCTTAGACATATACTTAAGCTGTTGTATATCTACCTCCAAACACCGCCTGTCTCTACCATGCAAAATTTCCAAGCTTAATTCTGCTTCTATGCAAACAGGATTGATGCCAAATCAAGGTCCACATTTTCTTGCAATTTCTCATCTTTCTGTATTTCTGCTTCACAAAATGATGTGTTTGTGTCTGTTTGTAGGAAAAAAAAAGAGAGTGCACATTCAATTTGTCATTGTGGGGGATTTACAGTAGGTCAAATTTCTGATTAATCTGTTGCTTTTTGTTAGCCATTTAGTGATGGCAGTAAACAGATTTAATGAATCTCATGAACTAACAGAAATGGACAGCTTGTAACATTCAAATATCTGCTAGGGTACAACATAGCATGAAAATAAACAAGTATTTTGATTTCTCAATCCAGTGAACATGACTTAGGAGAAGAAAGAAGCTCTAACAAAAAAAAAAAATCTGCTTTGTATGTACAGCACTTCAGATTTGTATTTCTAGGGAAATCAAACACTTGCTGTTGCTCTCCTAAGGGAACCAGTGTTCCTAGGAAATTTCCTGAGAAACTGATTTCCTTAGAGAAATCCTTCATTAGGTAGCACTTCACCAATGCCAATACAATAGCACGAAGATGAATACAGCTGTTAGAGGTGCCAAGAGGCTGCTGTCACATCACTGAGGGTGTATGTGCTGCACAGGGCATGTTCACACAATGCATGTTTTACTCAGCACGTCCTTCTATGAATGGGGATTTTTTTGGACAAAAGTCATTCTTTTCTCAGTGCCTGGACATGGCCCCAGCAGAAGAAGCAGCTCCATGGGGAGCAGGAGCCTGCTCTATCCCTGGCTGCTGTGGCCAGGGCTCACCTTGAAGTCAGAGGCAAATTCTCCTAAGGCATTTATTCTGGACTGATAAAAAAACCAGTGAGGAAAACAGATGAATCAAAACCTTCAGTTTAAAAATCCCACTGAAGACTTTGTTACAGGTCCAGATCAGACAAAATTTCTGACTATCATACTGCACACCCTCAGGGTCTCACCACCATTAATACTAATTTCACTTCCTGTTGAATAAAGAGGCATTTCAGATATCTTTACCAACAGATTCTGAATAGATGACAATAATAAACTCACCCTTCCCTCCCCAATTTCTCAGGTAATCTCATCAGCATGAAACAGTAAGATCAGAGACTGTCTTGAAGTAGATTATTTGAGCTAAAAGCACCTTCAACTTACCTGCAAGGCAATATCCTGACAACATCATTGGGTTTGTAGCCTTCAATACAAACAGCACAGTTATCAAAGTCTGGCTCAGTTTCCTACAGGAAAGAGAACATTCATCATTTTCATTTTTTCGTTTTGTTAGCTAATCTCTTCATAGAAGACAAAGTGAAACAATCACTGAAGCAGACTGCAAATCCAGTAATGCATTTTGAGACCAGCAAGTCAGATTTTCCAACATGTTTCCAGCTGGAAGCTTGCATTGGGAACCATGCAGATTTAGTTAGCATATTCTAACTTTCAAGATTTTCTGCATCTTCACCAAATCACCCTCTCTCTCTACTCTGTTCCACCCATAACTTGCTTACCAGCATTCCTCCCCCCAGAACGACACAGTAGCTGAACAAGCATCTGCTATTTCTGTTCTGCCTCACTGTCCCAGAGGTCTGGAGGAATCCTCAGCGTGGAGTTTCATTTAGTAACAAGCATTTTGAAAAATTACCTTGTCACCTTTCCTGATGGTCCTGACTTGCAGCTTGCTGATTGCTTTCTTCGCAGCATCTCCAAGCCGGCGCTGCAATACAAAATTTGCTCTTAAGCAAAGAGCATCTCTTCATCCAGAAGTCATCACATTTTGTCCCTAGGCTTCTTGGTAATTTGTACGTGGAACAGGGAAGTGTATAAATAGAATCATAATAATTAATAACAATTACAGTAGGTACAGTAGGTGTGCTACACTACAGCACTGAGTAGCAATGTAGGTAATAAGTGCACTATTTGGGTATCCTGCTTCTTCCCTCTCTTTTTTAAATGACACTTGTTAAAAAAAACCCTTGTCAGTAAGTTGAGTGAACACTGAACTTTATTCTTACATTGTTCTATAACTAGTTCATGATGTTCAGCAGGACACAAGTCCTGGAAGTGAGGTGTTAATTTGTTAACCACAAAAACTATGAATGATCTCTCCTTTTTTCCTGCAATACAGAGTTGCCTACTCTACAGAAGCAATGCCAGGTGTAAAAATGAGGTGGAAGCATGTGCAGTTTCTTACAGGTAAAGCACTGTATAGTCCTGCAGTAACATCCTATCCATACATAACCATTTGCTCATTCTTTGCCTTTCTATCTTTCCCTCCAGTGAACCATAAAGTGCGTATCACGTGATGTTTCTGACTGTTCTCCCATATTTCCAAAACAATTGTTACTGTGCTGGCAGGGTCACAGCCACTCAGGATTAAAGTATGTAATAACAGCCTGACACAAAACACCCCTAGATGCTGAAGATGGACATGTGTGCCCCTTGCAAGAGGCTGGGAACATTGTGGGGCAGCTCACACAACCATGGCTCAGCACCCTGTGCTATGGAGCTTGTTCCTGTATCCATGCTTCAAGGACTTGGCTGTTCACTTGTGCTAATCCAGTAACAAGGCAGTCTGGAGACAGACTTACAGGCTGGAAAAGTCTTTGAGAGGTCACATACTCCCACTCCCTGTTCAAGGCTGGGTCAACTTCAAAGTCAGAGCTGTGTTAGTCAAGTTCTGAATATCTCCACGAAAGGAGATTTCACAACCTCTGTGGATAATTTGTTCCAGTGTTTAACCAATTTCAGTCTTTTTTTTTCTCTAAACATCCTAATGGAATTTCCTTTGCTGGTAATTTGTGACCATTACCCTGTGTACCTCCAGGAAGAGGCTGATTGTGACTCTTCTCCGACTGCCCTTTTTGCAGCTAAAGGATGGAAGCAGAGCCCTTCCTCCTCCTCCACTCCCCACCCAGTTTAGAAAGCTGAGCTCCCTCCACCCCTGCTCCTACCTCCAGACCATACTGGTGACCTTCCTTTGGGTACTCTCCATTTTTTCCATGCCTCTCTCACTCAGCCTCATGCAGCAACACCTATTCCAGTGTTTTCTCATCAGCTTTGTAACTGTCCACGATACAGCGCGTCCCAATTTGCCACCAAGAAACAACTCGAACTCTTCCCTTCAGCTCCTCTCCCCATCCGCATTTCCAGACATGTGTGGTTAGACAGGAGAGAGACTTAGGGCCTTTGGTGACTCAGAAGACATTCAACTTTCTGGGCTGGGAAACTCCTGTGCCAGAGGTCAGAGGGGCCTGTCAGCAGGAAGGGTTTCCAGCTGGAAGGGATGAGAGCACGGAGCCAAAAATGGAAGGAAGCTTGAGGTAGTTTGTAAGTTGAGACCTAATCACCATACAGATATGACACGCAAATCACCACTTTGGTCTTCAGATTCAAGTAAAATCACTGAATTAAATCTAGAGAGTAAGCTGATTGGATTGGAAAGACGTGGAAGGCTGACAAAACACATGCAATACTGAAAGCAGAGAGCAATTTCAGATCCGGCTAAAGAGGTGAAAATAATTTTGGTTATAATAGGAGATTTACATATGAGCTTTCCAGCATAACTTAATTATTGCATGTGAAGGAGTATCTCATAGCTATACAACGTCTTTTTCTGTGGTCCATTTTTCTCACAGTCTCCCTCAAATAAAAGAATCAAATGAGGGTTGGAGACATTTCTTGTCAGCTATTTAGTTTCTTTAATGTAAATCAAAGACAGACTGATAACATACAGCAAGACGAGCCATTATGTCCTGCTTCAGAAATTGCCTGTGATTCCTTTTTATCATTATTCTTAAACAAATGAAATGTCTCAGTTCTTTTTTGCACATTCTTGAAGGGGAAAGGACAAGATTAAAAACTCATGTACATCTTTGATCTGCTTGCTTTCATGTTTGTTTTCTCTTATCTATCATAAATAGACAAGTTCATCACTTACATGCAAGCGAGAGTAATTCAGTTTTTGAAAGAACAGGAGTTTCTGGGAGTAAAGTCATGCTTTCAAAGGACTCTCCCATTGTAATTCAAGACATGCTATCAATAACCAATGATTTCTCCTAAAAGATAAGAGGCATTACAAGAGTTTTAGGATTTAAAGGGAGGCTTAGAGATTTACAAGCATAAATCTCATAATCTCATTAGCAAGGCTGCAACATTCAGTACTGGACTGGAAGGAGTTAAGCATATCAGATGCAGTGGTCTTGAGGAGAAGGTGATGTTGGTTAAAAAGGAAGGACAGCCACATGGAAAGTACCTGAGAATGTAAATGACCATACATGCTGTGGAAGAGAAGTTACAGTAAGTGCTTCTCCCTTAATTCCCTTGCTAAACTATCACCTTTGCAAGCAGGAGATGACCTTGTGCCTTATGCAGAATGAAGCTCATCATCAGGGTAAGGTATCAGATGCATCTCTCCACACACAAAGTTTGCAGACACCATCACGGGAAGCATCTTCCCAAAACTGCATCAAAGCGTGATGTCTCTATCCAGTGGCTCAAAACTCTCATTCAAAGCCAGAGCAAGCAGTCTTCCTTCTCAGGTAATTGCTCCACATGCTGACAGTCACATACTAAAGATTAACCCAGGATACACAGGATTGTCCTCAGCCCAGTGTAATCACTACTTCCTTTGGCTTTCACTGTCCTGCAAAACTCTTCATAAGCCCAACCAGTTTCAAAATGACTTTGTAGAAAATTTCCTTTCAACAGGAAGCCAATGGAAAGAAATGACATGGAAGAAATGTGGTAAACAAGTCTGGCACTGAAACATCATCCCTTCATCATTTTCCCATCCCACAAACAATAAAAAGAGATCTCTGCTATTACTGGTGAAATATGAAATCTGACACACTGACAGGCTTGGGTTTTTTTGTTGTTGTTGTTGTTATGTCTGTGCCCTGGCTGTTACAGGGGTGTGACAGCAGGTCACATTTTGCTGAATTATCTCTGGAACTTAACTTGTCATGTAATTCCAAACTGCTTCTAATTAGCTCTGCAATGTGATGTTTCTTGATGCAAACAATTCTCACAGTCTTGTACAAACTCTCTCATCTTCAGGAGCACTGCAGGAGCAAGCTGCTGAGGAAACAGATTTTCTTACAGAAATGTATCCTCTTCATATCAAAAGGATTTATCATGAGGGCAGCCACCTATTTCCTGAACATCTTGGCAGGTGGGAAAAAAAAGTTCATCCATGTGAATATTATTACCTATCTACTACTTCCATATGTACTGCACAGCCATCTGTGCTGGAGGTATGCTTAAAAATTAAATGTATTAAAATAAAAATTGATACCTAACCATGTTTGTAGTTGACACCCTGGCTGTAGGTGCACAAGCCCATAGTGGAAGACAATTTTGTGCTCTACTGCAATAATTCCTAGCCAAGCTGAGATGAATAGGCCAGGGCATTCAGTGAGAATCCTTGAAAACCTGATTCTCCACTCACCAAAATCAGGCACCTGACTGGAGTAAGCTGTGTTTTCCTTCTGGCATGTGAACTTGGATTTTGCACGTGTGGTGATGAAAAATGGTGGCTGAAGATGTAGAGGGAGTATGTCCAGGTTTCATCTCACTGTGGAGTTGCAGGAAATGATTCCAGGAGATCTTCCAGTCTTTTCTAGCTGCCTCTCTCACTAGCTGGACTTGTTGCTTTCTTGATGGATAACTAAATCAGTTCCTTTAGGATTTACTGCTTGCTCAGAAACTTATGCCAAATTATGCCAGTGAAAGAAGGGAAGTGGACCTGAAAAGGAGGGTCACTATATAGAAGAGGACTAGACAAAGGTGTTTATTATGATGCTTGACAAAAGGACACTATGACATTAACAAAGAAATTTGTGATCCCATTCCTGTGCTACAAGAAAAGGTGTCAAAGAAAAAGGAAGAGCAGAACTTTATGGGAAACAGAGAGGAACCCTCATGGAAAGGGTAAGAACAAAATGAGCACTTTTGAGCTACCTACATCATTATATTCCATAGCCAGGACTAAAAGAAACAAAACTAAAAATACACAGCAACCTATTAACACAGATTGCTGAGTTTTGTGAGCTAATGAAGAGATTAAAAGACATGTCAGACAAAACTATATGAAGGAAGTCCATGAAGACTTTCAAGTTTGCCCCTTATTATTGCAAAGTTTTGCCCCCCAAAATTAATAATATGTAATTTCTTAGGAGGCATGCTTTCTTATTCTTCTGAAGAACAGAAATACTGTAATAACCAAGTCATTAAAGTCTCCCCACAGGACAACTGCATGTGTACATGTTAGTCTCATTCAAAGTTTGGAAAGAAAATACTGCAAAGGAAATTTGCTTGAACATATAAACACATCAGTTTCAAACATATATTACCTATTTTGCTTTCATGTTTATGTATGTCTATTTACACTGCTAATCTGCCTGTATAATTACTTGATTGAAAGCACCCTTACACACACAAATTAGGCACACATGTGCTTTTGCAGACAAAGCATCTAAAAATTATCACAGCCGTTACAGTCACAGTGAATCTGCTGTCAATGATGTTCAAATTCCAGCTGGGATAGTCTCAGTCTTGCTATCCAAAATTTCAGACTGTATATTTAAAAGGAAAATGTATTCTTTCTGTCTGTAAATACAGAGCAGCTGCTCTCTATCTCAGAGGATGCCTGAATTGCCATGGGGGAGGGTGAGGGATTCCTACACAAGTATTTGTTACAGAGTGTGTGGCAGTGCTTTTCTCTACACAATCATTATTAATGTTCTCGGTTTTACTTCTTCTGCAGAGTAAGCAAGGCAACCCTCCTGGCCCAAACAGTAATTTATTGGGGGTCCAGAAACATCTCTGAATTACAGTGCATTTTTTTTCCCTGCAGTAAAATGGTTATCTCCTCAGATTTCATACATTGATAACATTTTCTACTGCACCATTAGAATGAAATGTAGAAGTCTCAGCTTCCCAGTTCTGCTGATATAGTTGCACCCAGACAAGAAAAGATTAAATTTATTATTATCGTTGCTATTATTATTCACTGCTGAACTACCATAAAGATGGACAGGGCTTTATGAATCCAGAGGGAGCTAGGGCTCACTCCCACTGCTGCTGCCTTGGCTCCAGCTCGTGATACTAGACTTTGTATCTCTTTCAAGGGGTTTGGACAAGATGCCAAAACCAATAGCAATGGTTTAATAGTGGTTATCACTACACTGCTGTTCAGTGATCTTGTCAAATGAAGATGGACATGTTTCTCTTTCAAACTCAAGACCCTTCTAAAGAAGCATTAAAATGAGAAGACATTCTGTTCTTTTTTTCTTTGTTTTCTTACTGTGAACCATTCTTTCACACACAGACATTCACATACATCACTGTGTTTTAGTCAGCATTTTGATCTCAAGGGGCCTTGGTTATATACATTGCTATGACACTTGGCTATATGTACCAAAACAATCTTTTCAGGAATAAACATAAACTTTCTGTCTATTTCTTCTGTGTTTTGCATGGGAACCCCCCCCGCCCCCATAATATACATACACTATTAATTTACTTTTTTTCCTGAATCCCATCTATATTGACAGAAGTCTTAGCTTTTCCCAGACACAGTCATTTTTGTATTCCTATTCTTTTCACTTTCTGGGTTTTTGTTTTGGTTTGTGTGTTTTTACCACACAGTGACAATTTCTTTAACTTCTACGCTGAACTCCGTGGTGTTTTTTTGGAAACACAAACAGTCACTGCAGCCCTGCTCACCTGATTTCTGTCCCTGGCATTGGCATAGCGGAACCTCTGGATGTAGTAGAAGACCAGCCACGCCAGGGAGATGATCATCAGCACAATGAAGGAGATGGACACGAACACCACCGAGGTCCGGCTGACGTACTTCTGCAGGTTGCGTGTCCCGATGGTTATGTACATCATCACAGTAATGTTCCTCTCCAGAAGGCTCACGATCTCTTTTCCTTTGGGTTCAGGAATCATTATTGCTACAACATCTTCTAAGCCTATCAGACAGAGAGAGAAAAGGAACCTTCAGTACAACAAGTGATCACCAAAAGGCAATAACAGAACCACAGAATAGCCAGACTCCTAAGGATCACTGAAGTCCAACTCCCGGCCCTGCACAGGAGCATCCCAAGAATGCCACCATGTGCCTGAGAGAGTTGTCCAAATGCTTCTTGAGCCCTGTCAGGCTTGGTGCTATGACCACTTCCCTGGGGAGCCTGTTCCAGTGCCCAATTATTCTATGAGTAAAGAACCTTTTCTTAATATCCAGCCTAAATCTCCCCCAACACAGCTTCATGCCATTTCCTTGGGACCTGCCACTAGTCATGAGAGTGAAGGGAGAGATCAGTGCCTGCCCCTCTGTTTCCCCTCATGAGGATGATGAAGACTGAAATGAGGTCTCCTCTCAGTCTTCCTCTTCTCCAGGTGGAACAGACCAAGTGACCTCAGCTGTTCCCCATACGCCTTCCCCTCCAGGCCCTTCACCATCCTGCTGACCCTCCTCTGGACCCTCTCTAATGGCTCAATGTCTCTGTATCATGTTGCCCAAACTGCCCCAGGACTCACAGTGAGGCTGCCCCAGAGCAGAGCAGAGCAGGACAATCCCCTCCCTTGCCCGGCTGCCCATGCTGGGCCTGCTGCCCCGCAGGACACGCTTGGCCCTCCTGGCTGCCAGGGCACTGCTGGCTCATGTTCAGCTTCCATCAACCAGGACCCCCAGGGCCCTTCCCACAGCGCTGCTCTCCAGCCTCTCATTCCCAGTTTATACACCCAGCCAGGGCTGCCCTGTCCCAGGTGCAGAATGCAGCACCTGCCCTTCTTAAACTTCCCATGGTTGGTGATTGCCCAGCCCTCTGATTTGTCTAACTTTGGCAAAACAGTAATAAGAAAGCTGTGCTTTCTTCTGCTATCCCTTCCTGCTTACCAAGAGGGAAGTCAGATGGATCTGATGAAGGTTTCAACTGAAATCAGTTACAAAATATGTTTCCATACACTAATCTTGGTGCAATACGTAAAATGTGTTTCTTGGGGCTGACACAAACACAGATTTCCAGCACTTCTGAGGCTTATCTGGATGATATTGCTGTAAACACTGCAGAAAGGGAGGCACAGTGCATCCAACACTCCATATACATTTATCACAGTCTGTTTTGCAGGGTCATGAGTCTGTCAGAGAAGCCCCTCCAAACTCTGCATTCAGATCAGAAATACTTTCAATCACAGATTCCCACACGGTTTCACAACCTCAGTGTGTCAAAGCATCACTGCTCTTGCCCCAGGCTGGCAACAGGAGAAGACTGCAGGGGCAAGAGCAGCTCAGTGTGTTCCCAGCAGCACCCCACAGCCCATGCCCACACAAAAATTTGGAAGCTTTGCCAGGAACTGGACTCTCCAACTGATACAAGTTTAAAGTCAAGAGCACTGTTTAATTTCACAAAGAATTGCTACTGCAGCCCAGATCAGCCCTGACACAGTTTGCAGTGTGGCCCCACAAGGATGCAAGTCAGCACAGCTGAGGCAGCAAAATCCCACTAATGGGATGAGGCAGGGACTCACTACAGCCCTGCCAAGCCTTCTGCCATGACCCTGTGAACTGGGCCCTCCACTGATCCAGCCATTCTCGAGTCTGCACCAGTTTTCCTTTCTGGACTGCTCTGTTTCATGTCACTTGTATCCCCTGTTGCTGAAACTATTTTCTTTTCATAATTTTATGTCCCCCCGTGGACATGAAATATACGGTTTGAAATTATCTGGTATTCCTTGGCTTGTTAAAATGCCTTTTCTGGCCTTGCAAATAAACCATCACTGCTTTATAGTTTAATATTAGGGATATTCTGTTCTTCCACTTGATGAAACAAGCAAGTAGATTATTTTTACATGGAACCTATGTTTTGCCATAGTTAAATTCTGGATTGTTCTAAGCAGCTAAGGACACATAGGGTGTATTGTATCATACAAAAATGTGCTAGAAACAACAGCATATGAAATGATCACAAACTGGCACTTGGAAAGGTACAGCCTGGGGGTGTTTGAAGTCAGAGAGCAACGCTGGGGTGGGGTTTCTGAATTTCAGCTGAAATCCCAGGAAATCAGCCCACATGTTTTCACTGCGGTAGGAGGAGAAAGCACTGCATGTGTCAGGACATTCATGACAAGCTGGTATCCAGTGTCAGCTTCACCAGTGCAACACTGTTTCCTGGTCTTCACAGTCCAGCTCAGACAGTTCTTCACTAAAAACCCCTGGGAGGTATAAACCAGGTTTTCAAATGTATTTGGATGCTGAAGACCACGAGGAGTTTAGCAGGACTTTGGATATACAGAGGGGGGTGATGTTCAGCAGAAAACACTACTTGTGGTGGAAACTTTACGAAATTCTGCTGGATGCCTGGATCAACTGGAGGTATGGAAATAGCTGTGGCAGACTGCGGCTACTCACACAAATCTGCTGCGAAGCTGGGACCTGAACCCTCCTCTCTCCAGTCTCAGAGAAGAAGTACAAACACCACCACTTGTCAGTCTCAAGGGACTTTCCAACATAACACCTTCCTGATTTTGAACAGGCCATTCAATGAACAGGGGGAAATCAAGAGTTTGGCTAAGTCAAGACATCTAGATCTCCACAGTCAGAAACTTAATCTTCCTGCTGATACTCTTCCATAAAGCTTTACTATTTTCCAGCTATTTCCCTTTATTTTTTTCTAGCAAGAGTCCATCTTCAGCAGTCAAGATAAATCTAGCCTTGCAACTCTTCTGATACCTGTTTATTACAAAAGGCTAATGCAAACATTACCCTAACAGCCTAGGGAGAATTTGCCAAGTCTCAAAGTGGCTGAGAAGGGCACTGGTGCCACGCCAGTAATTTTCCTGCAGTCAGTAAGACAAATTGTCTGGAGCAGTGTTTAGCAGTCCACATGGCATCCTCTGTCCTTCTCCCTTTCTATAAAGAAAATAAAAGTTTAAAATTCACTCTACGGAAAAACCAAAGCAACAACCTCACACACAGCCAAAAAGAACCCACAGTGAAAAAATCCCACAGCCAAAAATACTGAATTGAATCAGCTGCTCTCAAAAGCCACCACTCTGACCCACTGACTTATTCAGTACTGACCTCTAACATCATCTTCAGTACAATCTGGGACATTGCATGATTATCACCTGAAAGCCTATAAAAATGGGAGATACAGAAAAACCCATTTCCAGTAGAAAACATAGGTAGTATCTTAACTATTTAATTATGTCGAATTTGCATTTCTTTAAAAATTTTTAACAATGTGTTTGATTAAATTATGGTTAACTATGTTTAATATAGCTTTAGTATATTTCTGGAGATATGTTGCAAGTAAGCAATCACATTCATTTGTTCAAATCTGAAATGAATATTTCTGTAATAATAAAACAAGCACCCCACAGTAATGTCCCATCTTTCTTTAAGAGAAAAGTGATGCAAAAAAGAGAGAAAAAGTTTGTGGTCACCTGCATAAATTTAACCTCACTCCTCACTGTTTTTCATCACCTGCCCCTTCTGACAGTACAGCTTTCTGGCATTACCACTTGTAATGAAGCACTCTTGGAAAAAATAACCAAATCGGTGACAAATAATAATAGGATTTTTTTTTTTAGCATTTTACTGAGTTTATGACAATTTCACGAAGGCATTACAGAGAATGCTATTTATCAATCACATTATTAAGCTGTGATTTTATCTAAAATATGCTCAATATTAGGAAGAAAATAAAAGAACAAAATGTTTCTCTTATCTCAGTTTCACACAAGCTCCAACATACATAAAAAGTATGCAAATTAAAGAAGGGAAATAACACAATGAGACATTAGTTAGAGATGCATTTTTATGCCCAAGTACACATTTGTTCCACAGACTCAAAATAGAGAAAGCCTCTAGTAACATGAACTGATGCTTCCCTGGCAAGTCAAATGCTACCAATGCCTTTCATTAAACACACCCACACTGGGAACTGTGTTTTGTGGCACTCTTGTTCTCTAACACATTTCTTTTTCTGGCCAACATTAAAGCAAAGTTTGACATGAATTTTTAAGTAGATGTCAGGGTGAATCAGAGATTCATAAATCCAAGGTGTTCAGGCTGTAGTGAATGGATTTCATTTTTCTTCTTATTTTGGTTAAGGAAACATTTAACATATCAGTGCTCCCTCCTTATGAACCAATAACCAAACAAGTAAGGTAGAAATTACAGGTACTTGGGATGATTTAAGTCACTTTAACTTGCTGAAGTGTATCCACTTAATGAAATATTTCTGGGTGGAGAAAATGCACGCTTTGGAGAAAGAACTGGAAGACCCTCTCCAAACCTTGCCTCTCCACGCAGTACTTGGCTATGGAAATACATTTCAGAAGGTTATGCTTTTATGCAAAAACTGCAAAATTCAAGGGTAACCATCTATCCACTGCTGACCGAGGAAATGAAAAGACTTCAGTTCAGGAACAGTGGCTTTTGTAGAAGGAATGAACAGATTTTACATCCAGAAGATGTACATAAATTCTCCACTTTGGCCACAGGCTGTGCTTACAAACCTGTGACATTCCTTGATTCTGCGCTGGGAGTTTCAGAGGTGACACTGAACACAGTTCTCTCTTCTCCTCATTAGCAGTCAGGCCCAGCAGTGGTGGGCTGCTGCTTTAATGCTCTGTCAGTTTTTGATGGAGGCTCTAAAAAGTGGTTGTTCTGACATATTTTAGAATAGACAGTTTAATTCTTCAGGCTTGGCAACAGCTAGAAGTCAGTCAGAGAAAATTAATTGAACTATTCCAATAGAATTCCTATTTGGGAGGCATATAGAGTCTTCTCTGAGACGCCCTATCAAGATATAAATGAAGATTTGTCTTATATTGTAGATCAAAACCAAGTACTAAAGGGCTTCCTTTTACAGACTCTGTAAGTGAAAATTCAAACACTATTTTAGAGTTCAGAAATTGCCCTGACAGCACTCAGTCCAGCTCAGAGCCCAGGAACAGAAATCCTGCAGAAGGTGCAGGAGCCTAAGCAACTCTGCCTTTACTTCCTGAAGAAATGATTTGATTTTTAGGAATCCATTTCAGTAACCAGCAGCTATTGTAAGGAAGCAAAGCAGATGCAAATCTAACCAATTCCACATCCCAGCCGGGCTCAGCCTGTGGTCTGTGGGTGCTGCCAGCCCCAGGCAGTGCCAGGGAATTCAGCAGTGGTGGTGGTGCTTCCCAGGAGCTCAGCAGCACTTGCTCTGCACAAGGACTCACTGTGCTGCCAACCCCACCAGAGCTCCCCTGCCACAGCTCCTGTTGCTGCCTGCAGCCCTGTCAACAGATTTTACACTATCATCTGGAAGATGGGTAACATTTTGTAACAAATTCGGAGCAAAGCACAGTCATTTTTTCTTTTTTTTTTCTATTTCCCCTCCAGAACAGCAGCTCAAAAAAATTACTACTGAAGAGAAGGAAGAGGGTTCCATAGTGATGGTGCTGTAGTTGTGATTGTCTAAGTTATAGCCAAGAACGGTCTGTGTGGCCATTAGAAAATACTACCTTTTGTTACAGACCTTGCTCTCTTTAAAAAGAGTATTTGTTTATGTGTTTGGTTTCCTTACAGTGCATTTACATGGGAAATGGTATATAGGTTAATCAGAATGCCATGTAAATTGTTCTACTGTCACAGAAAGGTTTGGGTTGGAAGACACCTTAAAGATCACCTAGTTCCAACCTCCCTGCCATGGGTAGGGAGGACATTCACTAGATCAGGTTGCTCAGGGCCCCATCCAACTCAGCCTTGAACTGCTACCTTCAGAGTTGCAAAACCTGGCCTTGAACCACTCTTCATTAATTGCAACAAGAGTTCCAAGTCTTTAAGACCATCCACTAAGAGCTCAATCTCAGTTGTTCTATTTTGTATGGTGCAACTATAAATTGATCAGAATAACAGCTGCTACCTGTTTTCCTCCTTAAAGAAAACAAACAACATAGGCTTACATTACATTTTTGTGAACTCAAAAATTACATTTGAAAGTCAAAGTAATAATTTTGAAAACCTGATTTCTGAGCTTCACCCACTTGAGGGAAGAAGGAACATAATACTGTTTAAACAATGTTCTAGACATTTACATAGGCAAACTGGGAAGCATTACATCACTGGTAAAAAATCAAACTGGGTAAAAGGACTGTTCCCTGCAGGAAATCTCCCCTACTGTGCATTCAGGGCATTGGTCTCAAATTGAAATATTAATAAATGATACTAGAGGAAAAAAATTGGCAAGAGAAGAGCAATATACAGTAAGTGGCAGTAACACATAGTCAACACATCATGTATCACAGGTGAATGACTACAGACTGTCATCTATAATCTCTTACATAAACTGCCTCAATGCCAGAGGACTAGAAAGGACACCAATTTCTAATGAGGTTTCACAACTGATATAGGCAGCTACAGATCAGCTTGTCCAAAGTTATTCAGTGAGGTTCCTCACATAAGAGTCTAAAGCCACAAAGGCCATTCTGAAAGGGAGGGTCTCACGTAAGAAAATAAGGGGGCAAACCACCAGATTTAGGTGTTCAAAACATCAGAGAGCAACTAAGTACAAAAAAACACCCAGGGACCACAGACTGCTGGAGGCTGGGAGAGCCATTCTGGGGAGGCAGGATTAAATGCTCACCGTGTGCTTATTCTCTTCCCCAAGCAGCTGCTGTTCACCATTATGAGAAATACCATACCTTGGTCTCAAACCACAGGTTTGTTTTCACACTAACTGGAAACTGGAAGTCTTAACTTCCCTGGAGAGAAGAAAGATTAAGTCGTGACACCAAAACAACAGAGCCAAAGTCAGAGGTCTGATTATGCCAAGAAGTGCCTCTCCAAGGCAGAGTGGGGAAACCACCCCTGCTCCTGCACCCAGTGATGCACAAGGAAGGACTGGGGCTGAGACAGTCAGTGCTTCTTGCTTCTCAAAGCCCCAGAGAGGGACTGACCCACCGTGGAGCAGTGCATTTCCAAAGTGGAGGCCGGAGGGTGGGCTGGTGGCTTAGGGCTCTACACCACATATGTGAGCACCAAGTGTTCAGCTTCCCCCACAGGGGTGTGATCCCAGTGTAAAGCAGAGGAGAGCAGCAGCAAGGTGTGAGGTGGGTGCACCCTCCATCACTCCCTATGCTGAACATCAAACCTGGCTCCTGCAGATCTGCAGGACTTCACTCTACAGCGTGGGAAGGCTGCAGAGCAGGATGCAGAAGTCTTTGTCCACCTGGTTCTGGGACCCACAGGCACTGCCAGCCCCTAGGTACCCCCCAGCAGCAGCCCCTCTGCCCTCGCACCTGCTGGAGGAGGAGAGCTGCCAGCAGAACAGGAAAGCAGGAATGCCACCATTCTCTGTTCCCACTGTTCAAACTGAGACACACCAGGCAGGCAGAGCTAACCCCCTTCCAGGGTGTTCAGCCTGAGAAGAAAAGAATGCAGGGGAAGGCCAGAAGCAAAGAGAGCCTAGCAGCACGTAGCCCTGTTTTCTGTGAATATCAAGCTACTGGAGTTATCAGAACACAAGATTTCACCATATAATCTTTTTCTCTTTTTTTACACTGGAGCCCTTGCTTTGCAATGACGTAGGTGCTTTCATCTCCTCCCACCCACATTTCCAATTTGTTTTCCTTCTCTGTTGTAAAGCAGAGAAATATTTCCTTCAACTTATCCTCTCCCTCATTTCCCGCTTCTCCTTGGCACCGTTAGCACTTGCCTTGGTCCTCTGCCCATCTTCCAAAACATTTAACTATAAATCAGGTTTCCTTTAAAAGGCAAATGCAGCAACCATGGAGAGAGGAACAACACCTTTTCCCTACAGCCCTTTTCCCATTTGTAAAAGAAGGAATTCTTTTATGCAAGCTATTTTTTTATTCCTTAGACAACCTTATTGCCATGAAACATTTTTCATTGCAGAAGCACAAGTATCTACTAGATAACTGACATGCAGAGAAGAAAGATGTACTGATGTAAATGACTGACCACAGTATTTAAGTAAGGCATATAAATTGCTATTCTGTCCTGAAATGGACAACAACAACCTCCAGCAGAGCTGCTCTTGGTTCATTTCTTTTGATGCTAAAATCAGGAAAGGTAAGATGCTTCTGACTGTGATCTTTCCTGTGAAAAGCACCTTCAGCCACTGTTTATTACTGTTTAGGGACAAAGAAATTTCTATTCATGTTTTTGTAATCAATGCAGATCTTGCCAAGGCTGTGAGAGCTCAGAATATATTGACTTTCTCTAAATTTTATGCAGCAACTGCAGCAAAGGAAAAAGAAGTAAACAGCTACAAAGCTCACAAAATCAAATTCGGCATGATAGCTGCATTTTTCCTGGGCTGCTTTCCCACAGTGTCAGCTCATCAGTCTGCTGAACTAACCAATGCTAATGAACCAACGTAGTGATACTTATTCACACTTAATTACAGAAAACAGGCAGTTCTCTGAGAGGTTCTCTCAGATCCCAACCCAACCCAAGGCACAAATTGTCAAAACTCTGTTATCTTAACCAGGATAGCACTTCATTATAACTGCTAAGCCCTTGTACTGAAGACCTTGCTAGAAATGTTCTTTGGTTTCTAAACCATATATATACTGCTAATGGCATATGCCACTTGTTCTCTGTTCTGGAATTTGCACTGGGATGCTTCATCTTTTTTTTTTTTCATATACCATGTGGCCAGACAGACTTCTTCACGCAGGTTTTACAGCTTAGACATGCTCCAATTCAGAGCAAAATATGCTATGGGGATAATTTATTAGTAAAATACAACCTTTTCAGAATTGTGGCAAAACACACCCACTGTCTAAAGCAGAAGCTGCTTTGCTATCTTGATTGGAATTGTGCCAAAAGAAATTATGCCTTAAATAGCATCTTATGTAGTCAGGGTAGAGTACAATGCAAATACAACCCAGTAACTGTGCCTGGTGCTCTTAGAAGGGGTGTAAATATATATTCTATACACAGAAAAAATACTGCCATTATTATGCAGATTAATCATTACTATTACATGCATTATTATGCAGCTTTTAATCTAAACTTATGAGACAGGATTGGTGATTTTTTTCATGTACTGAACAATCCTGCCCACTTACTCATAAAACGAGAGAAAGTGTTGAAAAAATACTAATGCCAAATGCAAGATAAACAACATTCACCCCGGGAGAGTCATTAGGAAATTTGCAAGCTATTAAAACAGGGAAAAAAGAGAGGAAGGCATGTGTACAAAAATGTAATTTCAACTGAAATGAGTTCTAATCACTCGTCCTAATCACTGGTTCCCATTGCTGGTCCCCAAAACTAGATCTGTATCAATTCCCAGTGCAGGTCCAGCCAATTTCAAGGGTGCTGTGGCACCTGCAGGCTGGTGAGGGCACCCCCAGCACCCCCAAGGCACAGCAGGTCACCCCACCAGTCAGCAGAGATCTTCCACCTGGGCACTGCAGTTACTGTGCAGGAACAGCTCAGGTGTGCCCTGGCCTCCCTGTGATCCCCACTGCCACAGTGACCCAGGGACTGGGCACCACAGGCGGCAGACCGGCGGTAAGGGGACACAGTGATGCTGTCTCCTGCTCAGAGAGCCTGGACTCTGCATATCTTCCTCCTGCACCATCAAACTGCCTTGCAGGACATCTATTTTTCTCTTCCAGAGCAGAAGAATGAAAATCCCCAGAGCAAGAGATGAAGAGAACTCTGGCTGAAGGCACACACAGCTCTGGTGGCTCTGCGTGGGCCGGGATGGTTTGTGGTTCACAAAGCACAGACGACTGAAAGAGTAAAGAGCTAGAAAACAGCACAGCACATCTGCTGTGGCTTTAGGCAACATTGCTGGGCATGTTCCAGTTCAAATGACCCTGAATTAGCTGGGCAAGAAACAGGCTCAGAGCAGCAATCCAGAAATTTCGTAGAATTACTTCAGGGAATCGCCTCTTTCCTCACTCAGGGAAAACTTCCCCAGGGGTGCAAAAACTGCTTTTGTCACTCTATGCAGGGATTAAAAACCACTGGTAAAAATAATGAATTAAAATGGAACAAAAAAAAAAAAAAAAGAAAAGAGGGAAAATAAATGGTAAAAAGCAAAACAAAAGGACAAGTAAGTTAAATCTCAGACAGAAAATGAGGAACACATCAGCAGAATTAAATAAGCCAAATCTGAGGCAGAGTATCTCCAACACACTTCCAAACCGTTCAACATTGCTGAACATCCCTCAGTGCCATTAGATTTGTATGAGACCTCTAGATTTTTCTTGACCTCTAAAATATTTGCCATTAGCCATCTCTTCTCCAAGCTGAGTGATCCCTGCCTTACTCAGCCATTCCTCATATGGAAGCCATTCCCTAGTTTGAACATACTTTTCCATACAGGGGTTGGATAGGTTTTACTAACAGTGCCAACACTTTTTTCAGGTTGCTGCCACCTTGAAGACCTTCCCAGGAAGAAGAAAGGCTTCAGCTGTTCGAGCTCAGTGTCAGTTGTGACCACAAGCCTGAACCACCTTCTTTGTCACCTCCTCTTGGTGTCACAGGGATGACTGATGCCACAAGTGTTGGTACCTTCTGCAAAATCAGCAGTTGAGTTTTCACACAGCAATTAGCCCTCATTTGGTCTTAATCAGTGATAACAAAATCACTCAGAAAACTACAAAGAAATACTGAAATTATTTCTCAGTTTAAACAAGCCTTTTCTTTATATCTTCCCAGCTCTTGGAAAAACAGACACTCCTATGGGTCCAGCACAGGGGCCCTGTCTTAGTTCATTTCACCTCAGACATAAACAGGAATAATAAAGTCTCTCTTGTTTTTGTTGGAGAAATCTTGTGTGCTCAAGAACCTTGTCAGGAAAACCTTCCACCCTGAGGATGGGGCAGGGCTGTTCAACCTTTGGCCTTCATTTTCAGGGATTATGGGCAAAAGATGCTTAAAACTGGGTGCCTATTCCATACACTGAAATAAAAAAGTTACCTTTTCAGCATAAATTGGACAACAATCAGAGCAAAAGTATATTGCTTGGGTAATAAAATTCATTTTCTTTTCTCAAGAAATCAAGTTTTATTTTATTAGTCTCTAACACTGTCAGTTCTGCAATTTTCCAGCTGTCCCTATGATCCCTTAGGGTAAGCAACACTTACAATGTCTACCAAAAAAACCCCAAAACCAAACAAACAAAAAAACCCCAACCAACAACCAAACCAAACAGAAGATAAATGTTAGGTCCTTCCTACATGATGAACACACTGACATAGTTAAATTATCTACCCCAATGCAAACAGATCAAAATCATTTTTAAGAACATAAACTTCAGAGTATTTTATGAGTATTTTATTTATTTTATTTTTTGAGAGCTTTTAGAGTAAAATACAGCTTCCAGGGTCTCTCTGTGCATCAAGGAAAAGGTCTGGGAGGCAATAAACTCCTTTTCAATATGGTGTCAGGGTTATCTACACACAAAATTTAGCAACAGGTAGGTTTATGTGAGAAAACCAAGACAGAATAAGAGGAATAGTGATATAATTATGAATGACTGAGACAAAATTGAGAACAAACCACCTAAAACACTGGTTGGGGTGGTGGCTTGCTTAACTAGGTTTTAGGTTGGTTGGTTTTTTTTTTACAGGTGAGCTACCTTGGTGTTAGCTAATATTCCTCTGACTGACTGATTTAACTGTTCATCTCTGCAGTGAAGTCTAACAATAGTTTAGCCTTGTCTGCTGCTGTTCAGTCTAAATAAATAACCAAGCTGAGCCCTAACTCCAACAGAAAAAGAATGTGTGGAAGCAGCTAAAATTCTCTCTATCCCAGCCTTAGCAGCACCAGCAAGCTGAACTACCCTGGCTGGCACCATGGACTGTGCTGAGCCCCTGGCACAGGTTGTCCAGAGAAGGTGTGGATGCCCCATCCCTGGGAGAGTTCACGGCCAGGCTGGATGGGACTCTGAGCAACCTGGCCTGGTGAAATGTGTCCCTGCCCAAGGCAGGGGGGTTGGAATGGGAGGATCTCTAAGGTCCCTTCCCACCCAGACCATTCTGTGATTCTGTGATCTTTTTGCATTTGACCCTGTCAGGAAATGATTGATTCTGATCCCACCAAAAGGCTGGATGTTATTCTCTGCTGCTGCCACTCCAGCATCTTCTCTCATCAGTGGCTGCAACAGTGAGTAAATACTGACAGCTGAGAGTGGGGCAACGTGTCCAAATCACAGAGAAAAAGCAAGGAGAACACAAGTTCTGTGTTTCCCCAACTCACCCATGCCTACAAGTCCCATTTTCTGGCTCCACTAAAGCACAGGAAAGAATAACCCAACTCACTGAGAACTCAAGACGAAATAAGGAATATTTTATGATACATTAGTTCTTACATTTGCTTTCTGTAACTCCCAGCAAATACCTAGTAATGTTCCTGAAGAAAACTCAGGCCAACCATACCCCACAATAGAGCCTGCTTCTTACAAAAATAGCTCAATAAAGCTGGATGAATGGCAGGGGAGGGATGCCAGGGATCACCCGCAGCAATGCACATTTCCTAATGCACTCCTACAAGCAAGGTGGTGTTTCTAGGAACAAGGGAGCCAAACTACGCAAACAAATCAGGGGGAAAAAAAAAGAAAATATCAAAAAACTCCAAATAGAAAACCAAAAACTAAAACCACCAAATGCCTCCCCTCCCCGCAAAAAGCCCAGAGGAAAAAAAAGACTGAAAACTGTAAAGTCTGGCAGAATAGCCAACCAAAATAAAAAGTGCCATATCAGGGTAGAGTTCAAAGGTAACATAGTGGCAAAGTACAATCCTGGTATTTATAAACAGGAAACAATGAGCAGAACCAAAGAGCAGTGGAGAGAAACAGAGTAACACAAATGCTCCCAGCTGTGGAGAAGGTGTTTTGGAGAAACCTCAAGGATTTCGCGAGCTTTACGGAAAACAGGACCAGGAGATTACTTGATTATATGTCTACACAGATATATATCTACATCTGCATAAATATCTGTGTACATGCTCTTAATAAGAGGGTCTTTGTCTACGTTGGAAAATGCATAGCCAGAGTCTTAAGTCAGTCTTTTCTAATCAGAACTACATCACAAATAAATCATGGATTTTTAAACTGTGAGGATAATTAGATGGGGAAAAAATATTTTTAGGGAGGAGCATGCTGAATGAAACCTAGATAATCTTTAGTAAACAGACCAGATCAGAAAAATGCAAAGATCACTCTTATTTCTTAGATGTGCACTGCAGCTTCTCAGAAGCTTTCAGTGAGAGATGCTAAACTCACCTGGTCTAATTTCAAGCACATGCAGCTATTATGAGAACAAAATTTTACAAAAGATGAACTTTCCTGGCTTTCTTTCTGCATGGACAGAAGTCCAAACAAGTGCTCAGCAAGGATGCATATGTGTGTGTGTTTGTTTAGTAGAGTCATCAATACTTGTCTTGGCAACTGTAACCCCCGTTTGCTTTGGGCTTAAAGGAACCTGAGTGATAAAATGAGTTTATTTGACGTGAAGTTCAAGATCAGCAGGCACTGCTGTTCACACATGAGTCTCACTAATGAAATGCTTAATGTTTATTATTTAGCTGGCTGTCCTTGGCTCCAGGAGACTGGAGAGGCACCACAAGCTGCACATTACCAAACACACATGATCTTTCATAAGGTGATGCTGCAGTTTGAGCTCAGAGCAGAAAGCCTAATTCAAAACAAGAAACAGAACAAACAAAAACACACTGGGATTAAAAAAAAAAAAAAAGAAAAACTCCACAAATGAAACACAGAAGTGTTTTTTCAGGCTTCAACGAGAAAACTGAACCGTGTGAACCCAGAAATAGCTGGCAGTGCTCACCAAACCTCAAGCTCTGCAAGATACACCCACCCTAAGCTAAAACTACACATCGAGCCTCAAAATGTTTTGAATATGCAGGCCTTCTCACAGCAGAAAAAAAAAAAAAAAAAAAAGAAAAACAATCCTCAATCCTCAACAGCATGTGAAAGTCTAGATGTCTTGGAGAAAAATATTTATACTTCTATAGAGGCATACTGTTTATCTTTCCTGACTTCACAAGGAGAAAGTCACTGGAATACTTTCTAATGCAATACAGAGAAACAATTCTGCTCTGGGATCTTGTACTTATGAAATCCATGTGGAGCTTGGATATGAAGCTTCTCTTAAAAATCTTTTTAATGCACACCTTGCTATGATAGTAATATAAACATCTCAAAAGTGTATTTATATTATATGAAAAGCAAATGCCTTATAAACCTTATTTTCCCACCTTACAATCAGTGAGGAAAGGTCTCTGCTTCCATTCAGAAGTCGCACACCTTTTCTCCTTGAAGCCAGTTCTCCCCACAATGATATGAAAGTTAAGTCCCCCCCTGGCTAAAAACAATGCAGAACCGGACATTTTGTATGTAAAATCAGCTTTGGAAGGGCTACTGAAGGGAAGGAAAAACATCCACTACCACCAAAAAAGCAAGCTGTTTTTATTCATACACTGCTCTTTAGACAACAGGCTTTAACAGACTGGCTCACAGGCCTTATTTTGCCAGCACAGGATATGACCAATTCCTATTGATCATGTATGGAAGTTACAGACATCCTGGAAAAAGGGTACAGGGCCTCAAGCATCCTGACAGGTGTAAGAGCTAAATGTTTTCTTAAAATCCTGCAGTACATCCCAGCATTGTACAGGTTGTAACTTTCAGCAAAGTAGAACTGCAGACTTCATGAAATGCCACTTTAAACAGCATGTTAATAAATCAGTGCCAGAGATATGCTCTGGGTAAAACAATTCCACAATTTCATTTCAAAGATGCTATTCCAAAAAATTAATTAAAACTACTTATAGTTATTGAAGAACATTCCCCCTGCAGACCAAGAAAACCCTCTTCATCTGTTCAGCACACCCTTTTCCCACTGTCAAAAGCACGTGGGCATGAGGAGAAGAAAAGGGTTACAGCTCTGATGTGCCTTTCAGATGTAAGGTCTCTGTATTTCTTCCAAGATGCCATTATTTTTATGTCACTATTATAAAATTCTGTAGAGCTGTATGTTTCATAATTGAATGATACAGGGAAATAAATCTTCTTTATTCTTACATTTAATGCTTCTTAGCCTTTCAAGTATTTGCACAAGAAACGCAGACTTAAGAAAAGACACAATATAAATCAATTTGAAATATTTCTGACCACACTAGGATATGCAGGACATGTAAGATATACAGGATATACACACCACTCCATATTTCTGTTGATATATGATACACTGGGCAAAGAAAATATTGTGTTTCTTAAAACCACTGTTTAGAACACCAGGAAGCTGAGAGTAATCTCCTTCCATGAAAATATGAGCCAAAAGTTTTATTTTAGGCATTTTTCTTTGCAAACACTTCCAGTGCATTTCTCCTGAAATTACCTTCATTCAGAGGCTCTCAAGACATTTACTAAGCAAAGGCTGGAAACGAAATCAAGAAATAAGACAATATTACCTGTCCCATAGGGAGGTACTCTGCTCTAATGAGCAATTACAGCATCACTCCTATCTGCTACCAGAGATTAGCCTGGTTTCATGGGAAGAATCATCACCACATGGAGGAAACACTATGTCCTCATGTAGTACTTGAAGAGATACAAGATCCTCCAAGAACACAGCTATGTCACCCAAACCCAGCTGGAAATGTAAAACAAAGTTTGCAATAATCCCCCCCAAAAACCCCCAACATTATTCCAACAGTTACTGTAAAAGGCTCAAAAATGTGGTTCTGTGGCTTTTAGGGCATCATTCTCCACCTGCAGAAGGCAAGGGAGCACAGTTCTGCCAAGGAGCAGGACTCAGCAGATACCATGGGTACAAGCAGTGACTCGAGGCAAGGGCAGCAGCAACCCTGGAGCGTGTGGTCACTTTCCATCAAAGCTGTGTCTGTGTGAAGTGTCAAAACTCATGGATTTCCTGAGAGCCCACATTCCTAAAGGATGACAATTCTAAGAATACTAGGATATGGTTTTGTTTTTTTTTTTTTCAATGCGGAGTTACTGTATTATATACACATTTAACAATGATAGTGCTGCTGCCTATGCTTGGGTGTTGAAATGTCTGTGGCATGAGACAGCAGCACTGTTAACCTTTGGTCTTTCCTGCTAATTTTTCTCATTCTACTTTTCTGATTCTGGCTTGAAAGCAGTTAAACATCAGCTTCGTGATTCTTGTAGATGTTTTGGAGATCGTATTATTAAGGGCAATGCCTCTAAGTGCCACTTGTTCACATTAAGGTCAAGTTTGAATAAATCTCTCACTTCCCTTTGTGTTTCTGGTCATCAAGTCTCTTAAGTATTTCATGAGCAAGAGTTCAGCAAGGTCACTGTTATTTATGACACAAAATGAAGGAACTTCAGAAATAAAAGAGGGAAATACCAAAGACTTTAAAGGTTAGTCAGAAAGCAACACACTTTATGTGACACTTCAATTATGTAACATTTCCCTGGAAGGTGAGCCTGGCAGTCTCAAAGATTGGTACATTTTAAGTCAACACATAGAGGTCTACTATGCCAAAAATATTCTTCCTGACACTTAAACCTGGACAGTCACTTCCAGAAGGCAAATGAGAAAGAACAAAAAAAGGCCAAAAATTCAACTAAATTCTTCTCTTATGCAGGATTTTGGTGGTGATTTTTTAAATATTCTTTCTGCAAAGATGCAAACCAAGTATATGTATTAATGAAGACTTCAGGTTTGTTAGTGAATTCCTCTAGACCTTCTTTCCCTCTGTAGAGGACAACCACTTTGCTCTATGAGAACTGCCTGGTTACTAACAATGCAAGATTCAGTTCCCTTTGTATGGTGCAGCCACTTCAGACAGTATCTACAAAAAAAACCCCAAAAAACCAAACCAGTATATGCATCTAGCTTAATAAAAGATAGGTGTTTTTAAAAATCCTTGACCATCATGGAAAACATTTAAGTCAATACAGAAAGGGCAGAGTAGGAGCACTCAGGTTAATAAAGATGCAAATCAAACCTTTTTGCCCCATAGCAACAGTTGCTTTTACCTCGAAGAGGAGAGAGATGGCCTAAATGACTTTTTGAGGTCCCTTCTAAAGCTATTTTGACATGATTCTCTCAGTTACTGGTTTGTAGCACTTATATGCTAGATCATGGTGGTTCCTAAAAATATTTAGTGGAAATGTATATGCAAAAAAAAAAA
>VZRZ01002702.1:2601201-2649957 GCA_013398175.1 Climacteris rufus | reverse complement strand
AAAAAGAAAAAAAAGGGTAAGAAAACCCTCATCAAAACAATGCTTGAGACATTGCTGTGGATCAGTTGTTTGTGAGCTTTATCTCAAAATCTGAATATGGCCATCTAAATGTATAGGAAAGGTAACAGAAAACACAAAAAAGTTAAACCTAACACTCTGAACATGGGATGCCTCAGGCTCTTCCTACAGTCACAAAAGCTGAGATATTCATCCTTTGCAGATGCTTTGCTCTTTAAAACAATAACTGCAGCTCACCTGACTCATTCAGACTAGTGGTCTCACTTTCAGATAACTCTGGTTAAAAAAAAAAGGATGAATGCCTTCCAAAGCAAGCCATACACTGCCATTGGACAAAATCTGTGGGAGACCAAAGAACTCTATTCCACACACTGAGGGCTGCCCCAAACCACAAAGCTCTTCATCTCAGTTCAGACTTATTTGAAAAGTGGCTGGAGAAAGCCTACAGGGAATAATGGCCACACAAGTCAACACCTATTTGTTTATAAGAAGTGAGACAAAGGTCGAGAATGGAATACTTCTATTTTTTTAATATATATCCATAATCAGAGGCCATAACAGAAGCTCATGTTGTTAAAAAGTCAGGTTTTGCCAAGGATCCAAAAGTGGGGTCACTAGGCAATTAGTACAGTGGGCTGCACTGAACTAGAGTTTTGAAATCCATATCACTCCATGATATTCTCATTAACCCTGTGTGGGGGATGAGCCATCCAGAAATACACCCCAAAAAATGCAGGCAAAAAATAAGAGGCTCTCTTCAGTCTGATTTCTTCAGACTTCATTTTAGTAGGAAATACTGTTGGCAGCTTTCACGTCAGTTCTCCCATGTCAGGCAGATCAGAGAGAACAAAACAGAGCACACAAAGACAAACAAAAGCTGACTTCCATCTAGCCTCAGAGAAACTGCAGTCATTCCAAGGCAGGGAGTCCTGCTGCTGACTGCAAGCTGCAGCCTATGCAAGGTGGTGATAGTTTGACCAAGACTGCTACCCAAAATGCTAAAGGGCAGTAGGACCCTTCCAGAAAACAGAGCAGTTCAGCTATTCCATTGAAGATCCACATCAGTGGCTGTTGCTAGGATGGCAATTCCCATTTCCGATCTAGCTGTGAAAAAAACAAAAGTAGCATCTGGGCTAAATCATGCAAAGTGACCTCCATTGATCAATGGCAACACACTTTTTAAGTGAAGTTTGATTACAATTACCCAAACTTTGATTACAATGCCAAGTTTTTCTAGCTCTCCATAGTGTTGAGATCCCACAAAAAAAGTTACCACAGCAGCAACTGAAGCTCTGCTATCAGTGTTATGAATTATCTACAATGCTGGTTGAAAATGAGGCAAAGGCTGCCAGGTTGGATATTGGTAATGGCTTCAGTACTTACTAACCCATAATACTGCTGGAGTGCAACAAGCACAGATGTTCAGTTTAGAAATTCCTGTATTTCCCATGACTGGAAAAGTGAATCCCCAAAGGTTTCAAAGGTTTGATAAAATTTTCTTGTATTTTAGAAGGAGAAGACAGCAGTATTGCTCTAATCTGCTTAACCAAGGTGGTATTATCAAACCCCCGTCTTGTTTCTCACTCAGAAACACTTCAGTGTTAAAGACCATGTTCTTCACTTGGCTGCAAATACCTGTGTGCATTAACAAGGTATCTGGATTACAGCAAATGCTGCTCTTTTGGGCTTCCTTGTTCATTAAACCGCCCATCAGTTCATGTACATTATGTGAACTCTGCCTGGGGGATTTGGTTTTGAATTATACATGACACTTCACATTTCTAGTCAATAATACAATGCTTTTTGTCTTTGAGCAGTTGCTTCATTCATTAACTCCCTACAACCAAGTTGTTTACATTAAAAAGTATAATTTCTGCTCTTATATATATTTTCATAGAATCAATTTCTGCTCTTGCTATCCTATATTTTCATAGAATCATGAATTATTAAGGTTGGAAAAAACCTCTAAGATTTTAGAATCCAACCCTTTCTTCATTTTTAGAAAGAAGAGGTAAAATTAAACTGTAGCTGTCAAAAATCACCACTTAAAAGAACCTGATACATAAGCAAATAGTAAGTATTTACATACTCATGACAGGCAGACAGGTGATCTTCAAAATCCCTGTGTTTGGCATATAATATCAGCCAAATGCTCTGATGGCAAAACCTTACTGGTTTTATTGGAGTTACACAAGTCTACTTAGAAGAAACATTTACAATGCACTAAGGGTTGGGGCAGGAGTCTAGAGTCAGACAAGGCAGACCCAAAGAGTAACACGGAAGAGCAAACTCAGAGAGGAGAGACAAACAGACAATCCAAGAACCTGGGCTGCTCCAGACACTGCTGTTTGCCATCCTTTGGAAATGGAACAAAGAGGACCACCACCTACGACAACTGACTCAGAAGGTTTATTCATGGCCCTTCCAGCTATTTTTCTAGAAGCTGAAAATCCAATCCAGTAGCCCAAGGGAACTCTTCTGACTATGGCAGCTTCCAGACTACACAAAACCCTGCCATGTCATTTATACACTCTCCATGGACAGAAATACCCAGGTAGCAATAACATGGATATATAATGACACAGGATGCTTCCCTACAGTGGTTAGGACAAGTTTAGCAGGTCCAGCTAAGCAAACACAACATTCCCAAATGAAATACACAGACTACGACCCTGTGACTGCACACTGAGGTTTCCTGTTAACATAGAATTGTTTAGGTTGGAAAAGATTATTCAGTCCAACCCAAGTCCAACAGCAAACCACGGCTGTAAGTGCCACATCTACACATCTTTTAAATACCTCCAGGGAGAATATACAGACTTTTAAAATCCCTTACTCCCACCCTCATTGCCCGACAGCTAGATACACACCAGAGAAACTCACACCTGCATTTAAAGAAATGGGTAAAAACCATACATTGATTTAAGATACAGAATTGAACAGTGAGTTTCCCTACCTCATCCAACCTGTTTGGAAGCAAGCTGTGGAGGAGGAGGATGGCTTTGAGCTGAAGGCACAGCGTTGTCTAGTTCTTGTCTTGACCCCTACGCTATTACTTGTTCAGCCCTGTCTATACTGGTTGAAATCTCATCTCTGTGATGTCAAAATATGTTCTTACACCATTTTCACGGAGTAAAGGAAAATGCAGTCCTGGAAAAGGCAAGGTTATCTGCAGTTTTAGTGCCTATTACCAGGCTTTGACTATCTCTCAGCGTCCCCATCACACTCGCCTCAGCCTGTGAGAACTGCACATTTGCTTGATTTCATTAGGTTTTCACCTCCTAGCAATTGCTGCATGCTAGCCAACACAATTTGTTTTCCCCTGTGAAGAGGCTTTGTGAAAGCTAGAGCTGCAGAGCCTGGGTTCACCCTGCACGGGCACACTGCAGTAATCTATACAGATAAAGCACTCGGGGTCCGCACCAGGGTGCCCTTGGCTGCAGCAGTAATGTGGATAAGAGACAGCAAAGCCTCTGAGCAGCACGTACAAGACACAGATTCATTCACTCTAATTAGACTTATGTCTTCCCTGCCCCCCTTTCTGTCAGGAAAAGTGAGGAAGAGGCTTCAGCACTTGGACATGCAAACCACCAAGCACTACATACACTGGAACTCAGGAGCCAAAGCAAGATCTACTGGACTTAACCAAAACAAGAGAAAGACAGTGCAATAAATATATCCCTATCCCCCATCTTTCCTCTAGGTGAAAAGGAAACAGGCTTGCTACATATGGATGGTTCTCACACATATGCTGAGAAATAATAATAAACCTGTCTATAAAGGAAGGAGGTTAACAGTAGCATAGATTGCTTTCAGCTCATTTCAGAACTATTCTGAATGTGCTGAAAAGAAAAAAGGTGATGGAACTGTGAATTTAACCACCCAGGGTTTGGTCAGTATTAAATAGTGATGAAAAACATGATCACAGCCTTAGATGCTGGTCAAGGGAGACTGATGATGAAACCATGGCTCTATTTTTGGTCCCTGAGGGAAGTTGAGGAGAAAAGCTAATGTGATTAATGTGTTGGCTGTTAATGCCAAGTTCCATAGGCAACAGCCTGAAATTTAATCCTACGAATCACTAAAAGGAAAATGTTTGGTTGAAACAGCTTGCTCTCAGAAGAGCTCCCCCCTCCTGCCCTGAGTCTGTTCCTGAATGAGCTGCTGTTGCTCAGCACATCAACAAAACAGATTAACTGTTAGATAATCTGATTTGGGGGGGAGGGGGAAAGCTCCCCACCAGCCATGCCACACTGCTAAAAGCACAGGGCATAAAGAGTCACAAATACTAAGCAGCACAGGCTGGTCTTTCTCTTGTCTTTGCACGAGTTTGGAAGCATTTCTTCTTCAGTCAAAAAAGGCAAAAGGATTTCATGTGGTGACAACCTACTCTTTGCTTAAAATGCCCACATAGCACATGGATGCTGCTCTCTGAGTTAAAATATTTTTCTAGATCTATAAGCAATGCATATTATGAAAACCTGCCTTAAGAATGAAAAAAAAGCCTCATCTAACACCACTTTATTTTTAAATGCATAAAATTGCATGTGTATTTTTTATGTTCCTAAGTAGAGAGTTAAACCCCAGTAGTATGTTCTCCTTTTCTTTTGCTTCCAGAAGCTTTTTATTAGTCAGGCCTATTCTTCTCCATCCTTGCAGTGATCCTTTTCAAATGGTTTTATTTCTTGGTGTCAAGTCAATGTAAACGGCTGTTGCCAAATTAGAGATCTGCTTTTCTCCACCCAAAGAAGTGATTTAAATCATAAAGCACCTACCAGGAAAGAAGCAGGCAGTGAGGCACAGCAGCTGCTGCTTTTCTAGAGCAGCTGGACAGCAACAAGCTGACAACATCACAGAAATACTTGGGTTTTTCAAAATTAGGACCTATGTATCCCTTTTTATATTTTTTTTCACATTTACACAGGTTCTAAGAAGAGTGATTTGTTTTGCCTGAGCGTCAAAACCAAACCATTATTCTGTACAACTTGAAGTATTTTGCAAGTATTATAAAGTACAGTAAGAGAAGTAAAGTACATTGCTCACTGCAAAGAGGGAAGGAGATGTGCACAAAGGTACTACGACACACCCGGTTCTGAAAGTCACCTCCCAGCCTATCCCACACCACATTTCATGACAGAAGTTTTCATGGACTGAAGCAGTCAGTACAGAATTATTTAAGTGAAAGTTTCACTTCACTGAATTTTGGTACAACCATTTATTAGTTTCCTTACCAGCAAGTCACTTGCCCATAGGTTGTCCTTTCCAGATTTTTTTGTTTCACTTTTATCTCTCTGGCTTATCTGCAGTATAACATTAATGCCAAACATTTTCACAGGGCTGCCTTCCTGCTACTTTGCACCTAGACAGCTGTCAGTAAGAGGTCCTGTCCTACTCCATCTCTGTCCTGAGGACTCCAGCAGTGATGTCCTCACACTCCTGTATCCTGGGGCTGTGTCTCAGAAGGTCCCTGCAGCCAGGTGACCTATTGGAATGCAGATACAGTGACACTAACTGCATGTACAGATCCTCCCTGCAACAAATCTGGATGCTTGCTGGAAGTTTCCCAAACACCTAGGAAAGCCTTGGCCTAACCTGGTCCTTAGGGACTGTGCAGACAAGGGATTTGCAGTCTGTAAGCCTGTGTAGCACCTTGAGGGCAAAGACATGGCTTAGCACAGGCACCTCAGCAATTGCTGCACCACAGCAGATGAGAAAAGCAATGACTGGGCTGGGAAGGGGTATCTGAGGCCTATATTCTGCAAATTTCTTTGCCATCCCCAGACTGTGATTTGTAGAGCACCTCCTCCCGGAGCTTGCTTCCCTGCAGTGGCATTAAATCCATCCAGAGCTAAAAAAGTAGCGATCCAGACATTAAATTGCCAGTGCAAACTCTGCTGCCTTTGTTTAGGCTGTAATGTTGTGTGCTGAAGGGCATGGAAGACATCTCAGAATCACAGACATTCTGAAGAACTGACAAATACTGACAAAATAGTTGACTATGTTGTCTAATACAGAGCAATAAGTACAAGAAGAATTTTTAAGTGCAGCCTAAAGGACTGATTTAGTGAGTACGTGTAGGGCCACTGGATTACAGCTGAATAACAGCACTGACATCCTGTCGGGTGCATGATGTGCCCAGATGTGTCAAATAAAACTCAGCTGCAGGAAAACTGATCTCCAGGTTACAGCACAAACAACCACCCATCAGAACATCTCCCATTTATGGAGAGGAGAACAGGTGCACATTTGGCACTCATTAAGATTAGTGCCTGCAATTAGTCAGAATCCTTGACCATTAATCCCAGAAGTTTCCATTTACGAAAGATGTTCAGTCATTGGGCCAGATGTTTCTCACACAGCCTGTAAAAGGAACTGCCCTATGTCTGTATCATAAATATGTGACTTAAGTCATTTAACAATGGAAATTTATTTAGCCAACAGCTTGTTAACAAAAAGACAAACAAACATACAGCTTCCTCTGGATGTTTTGGTTCTTTGCCATACAAAAATTACAGGCAACATACAATGAAACAATATGGTTTCAGATTTTTTTAGCAGGGGAGTAATGAAATTTATACTGTCATAAAACCAACTCTGAAATCAAAAACATTCTCTTGAGTTCTAGCTAAAGTTGTGTAAATAATTTTCCATCTGATGCCTTTAGTGATATAAAAATGTACTCTTGCAATTATGTCAGGCTACTAAATAGCTCTTTAAAAATTAACCACCACCCTGCTCAGTGTAGCACATATATTTTTTCTAAAGATGACAATAATCATTTTGACAAAAAAAAAAAAATCCGAAAAGTGGAAGCAGAGATTATACTAAACGGAAAAAAATCTGTAACAATTCTCAGAGTTCAAAAATCTGAGACTCTCATTTCCAATGTCGAAAGAAAACCAAAGCAAATCCTATTCTTCTTGGAATGAAAATGCCTTGACTTCAATGGAAACAGAGTCAAGTTCCATGTATGAACTTTTCTTCCACTGTGGTTTTAACTAGTGGGAGCCTGGCTGAGTCACTCATAGGCAGAGTTCTTTATAAGCTTATGGTTTAGTTGTTCCTGGCTGCAAAGAACTTGCAAACTTCCTGCACTTTTTGCACCAAAATGGGTTCTGAGCCACATTCTTGGGTCTGAGAATCATCCTCTGAGGATTAAGTCTTTATCTAAGCAGAAGGGGGAGATACCACCCACAAGGACAAATTTCCAGAGACTCCCCCAAACTGATTGTAAAAGCTAGTCCATAAGAATAATTCTTACGATTAAATATCTTCTATAGTCAAGATGTTCTTACAACATTTTAGACAAGTCTGTAGACCTCCAAAATTCTAGCTGCAGTTGTAGTCCTGCCCCTTCCTGGACAAGAAGGACTTTTATGCTAATTTCAGTCTAAGCTGGGAGAAATCCTGGATGAACTGCTACACATCTGCCATGTCACATATCCATGCCTCAGGCACAAGGTCTCAGACATTCTGCATTTGAGGATCCCTGTGTAAGTTGCCACTGCCAAAAAGCTCAAGTTGCCATATGAATCCCCAACTTGTTTCTATGCGTGTGGTATTCACATTCTAGAGTAGTTTTTCTTCAAAACATTAGCACACACCTTCTCAGATACCCCAGATACCTCAAATCTGGTTAAGCTATTGCCTTTTTTTTTTTCCCCCCTTTTCTTTATAAAGTGGTTAACCAGCCAAAACACTCACACTGAAATCTGGACCACCACAGGCAGAAAACCTGCCATCATTCTCTCTGCTAAGGTAACACGATTTATGAGGGTGGTGAAGCAGTGGAACAGGTTGACCAGAGAAGCTGTAGATGCCTCGGCTCTGGAATTGTTCGAGGCCAGGTTGGATGGGGCTCTGAGCAACCTGGTCTACTGGAAGGTGTCCCTGCCCATGGCAGGGGGGTTGGAAAGAGATGATCTTTGATGGTCCCTTCCAACCCAAGCGGTTCTATTGTTCTATGATTCTATATAAAGGTTGCCTTTCCTAAATCTTTTCAGCACTGAGAGTCCTTGTATGTGGTAAGAGACAAAAGGAGATTCAAAACCTAATACCAAAGAAGCATGTCCCAATTAATGAGTTCTTAGGGAAAGTGTTTTAGTTCCTCACTCTCAGGGCCATGGTTGAACAGAACAGAAAATTGGAGGCCACCTATTCAGCTTCTCAACCTAATCCTTCGATTTGCTTCTCCTGTCTGAACACTCTAGTAGGACAAAGGAACTAATTAGACAGGAAGCAGCTGGACTGACAAAGGATTTGGACCACACCTCGTACAAAATGCCTGAGGTTTTCGGCTTTTGTGGATCCCCTTCATCGTGCATTTTGAGTTAGCAAACGCATGAAGGAGAACACAGACAGCCCAGAGGTTGTTGCTTCTGTGCCCACTACTGCCACACAGAAGTCTGACGTCAACAAATGAAGTTATGTTGAAGTCAGGAGATGGAAGGCTGACAGCTGACCTGTTTTCCGTAACTACATCAGTATTTGGTGCAGTTTTCAATTTAGATACCCTGTATTAAACTAGACAGTCTAATTAGTCTTACTCATAACAAACAGTTTTCAAGAAAGAGCTTTTGATGTAGGATGAAAATACCAGATGGATCATCTTCCATTTAAACCATAATGTTGCAGCTAAAGAAAACATAAGGGTGTCATTCAAATTTTGTGCCCAGTCCTTCCCCCTCTTCTGTGCTCCAGGAGGAATCTGACTGAATGAATAACTACTGAGCATGAGGCAGTAAAATGTGATTTTTTAAATGACAAACAAGAATTTTTCTTACCTTTGTGTTTCTCTGCTATGCTATTACTGAGTAATGGAAGGTAGTGCTGCACACGTTTATTTTCCTAGATTTACTAAACAACAGAAATCTGCTTCCAATGCCCAGTAAACAAGGAACAAAGAAAACTTAATTCTCATTTCTCTATCCACTTTTGTTCCACTCTCCTGTTATTAGTAAGATGGACTTAAAAGACCAGATTTTGTTCTTGGGACAAAGCACAAACCAAACATTTCTGCACCATTCATGACTTTCTGCTGTAGTCCATTTATAAATCAAAGCTCACTGTATCCATAAAGGAGTACGGAAGAAACAAGAGCATCATTTTGTGGGCATTATTACAGAAACAAAATGACAACAAGCTACCTACCTTTACTCCAGCTACTGGTACACATGTAGCAAATTACCTTACATTAGCTTACATTATATTAGAATTACATTCTATAGTAATGGAAAAAATATATATGCTTTAGTAAAACCAAATTTTTTTTCTCCAAAGCAGATTTCAAGCATTAGTATATTTACTTCTCTTTGATGTCTATTTTCATTCTATGTTCAGATATGAGTAAATTTGTTATAGCTCATCTCATAAAACTATTTAGAACTTTTATCATCATCATCACTTTAGTGTTTTTGCTCAGAACAGTATTTTTCTTTCTTCTCTAACTAAGACGTGGCTAAAATACAGGAGCAGGAATAACTGGTATGAGGATTCATGGATCTGATGGCAGATCAGACAACTAAAAAGATATGCCCTATAGAATGAGTCATCCATGTCAACACTGATTGAAAAAAATCAGTATTTTAATTTGTATTAAAATATTAACAAAATGTTAGTGGAGAATGTAAAATTAAACTTTCTGCAAAAAGTTTTATGCAATGTTTTGCCATTTCCATCCATCTTCCTCTCCAAATCAATCCACATTTGATGTATACTGGTTTTTTACTTAAAAAAAGTCTGAAAACAAAATGTTTTCCATGTTCTAGATTAAAATAACATTAATCTACCTTTACTAAATCATTCAGCCTTCAATATCAGATGCAGCAGAACTTGACCTTTTAACACCAGCTTAGATGAGGCTTTTCAGAGTGGAGGACAGAAACAAGGAATGGATCCACAGAAAACCATTATGGGAACTTTACTGTTATTCTACTTAAAAAGATCACTAATCAGAATGGACACATGTTATGAACCCCATTAAATGTACAAATTAATATTCTAGTGGTTCATCACATTATGGTCTAATGACAGAAGATCTCTCTTAAATCTCGAGTCTAGTAATGGAGTACTCAGAAAACATGGAGCCAACAGAACTCATGAGATGAGCAAGAAAAGGTTGTTATTGTACTTTCTGCACTGTGTAGAACCAAGTCCTCTTCCAATATTTTTATATCTACTGCAGTGCACTTTTTCAGAAGGAAAAAAGAAAGCTGCAAGGCATTGTAATTTGCAGTGGGATTCAAGAGCAACAGGACCCCCCCTCAGATATTAGAAATTTTCTCCATGATCACCTAGAATAATAGTTAAGGGCCACAAAACTGAAAAGGCCAAATGTATAATTTATGACCTGACAGGACTTTAGGGTTTCTTTTTTGTATGTTAGGAGAAATAAACCTCTCCATACCTTTATTTTAACTTTTGAAGCATATTAAAGAAAAAAACAAAGGAACCAGGGTGGTACAAATGCTGGCAATTCTCTAAATCTTGCACCAACAAAAAACTTTACCATTTCTTTTATTTTTATTTAGGACCTTTCTTTCACCATAACTCTATAGACTAAGAGAAGTCAAGCTGTCACCAGATATATTTTAAATCAAGAGGAAAAAAAAATCTTTAAATTCTTTTAAATTCTTTTTTTTTCTCCAGATTTCCTACTTTCCCTGTTTTAACCAGGCCTGTATCATCTGTGATACAACCAAGCATGAAGTCTCAAATTAAACACTGAAAAAGACTTCTCCATCATCAAGCAGGCTCTTCTAAAATTAATGCTGTATGAGAAATATTGGCCCCAGCAGAGCCACAGAGATTTTAAGTACACATAGTTATTGTCTTTCTCTCCATTACTATCTATCCATTACATCATTAATTATCACAGGTTTCTACATGCAAGGACCACAAAGTAAGGAATAATGAAATTAAAAAAAAAAAGACAACAGAATAAATCAAGAGAAAAGAGAACTGTAAGTTGGCAAAAGTGAAAAAACAGCTTCTTTCCACAGAATTGGCTTTTGTACATTCAAGACATGAGGCTTCAGCCAGAACGCTTATAAGGAGTAGCTGTATTTTTGAAGTCAGTGGTTCCTGCACTTAAATACACCTGGATCACATATTATATATTTCACAGTGCATTTTCACAGACCTGGATGTAGGAATCACTTCAGCACTTTTTTTAGTGAAAAGCAGCACAAAATGAACATCTCAGGGAATTCAGGTACTCTCCTTTTTCATGCCTTGTCTTGAGACTTTTGGATGAATAATTCATTAAGGGGGGGGTGTGAAATAAAAGGAAAAGGTACAAGAGCTTTCTCCTATCATGTACAAAGTGTAAAAGAGTGAGTTTCCAGACCAAAACCAACTCATCTTTCTAAGTATATGCATATTCATAACAGCACAGAAGGAAAAGAGAAGCAAGAGTACAGTTAGTGTCTTATTCTCTGAGGATTCTGTAACAAGGATACCTAATCTTAAGACCTGGAATCATATTGTGGAAATGTAATGAAAATTCTTGAATTTACCCAGAAATTCCATGTATTTGGCTCGATTAACTTCTCATAAACGTAACTGGAAAACTTGACTGTGGTAGAAGCTCTGATTTGGGCTGGAAAACTTATAGAAGCATTGAGAAAGTTGGTGGCTTTGCTTTCTCCCTCCTGATTTTGATACGAGCCCGTCCCTCCCTCCTGCAAATGTCACTACAAAGCAGACTGGAGAACACACAACTCTACAAGACTTTCATGAAATAAAACCTCACCTGTTTAGTATCCTGCCTCAGAAGCTGCACATCCTCACACCTGGGTAGTGACAAAGCACTCAACAACTGTGGGATGTCCCCAGTGTGGGATGCTCCAGCAATGTCTTACAACAGTGAGAGTGCTGGGCTCATCCAAAGACAGTGATGGGGCTGAGAGGAAGCTATCCCTCTTCTTTCCAGCAACAACTCCTCAGATAAAAATGATCTGAATGTCAAGAAGTGCTAAGGGAATGAGAGAACACTGTGGAGGAAGGAAAAAAATAAGTAACTCTGCATGAACCTCCCTTTTTTCCTAGTTTCTGGACCTTGTAGGTTATTTTTGGGAATAAAACGAAAAAAAAGGCCCTTAATAAAAAAAAAGTGGAAGCTTAAAATGACTATACTTTCAACTCTCACACAGAAAAGTGACAAAGAAGAAACCTACAGCACTTTTTTGGTCTCATTTTCAAAAACTGAGAGATTAGAAAAACAGGCTAGAAAGGGCAACTTAACAGTTACAAATTTGAATGATGAAAGTTGGAGGCCTGCAATGTGAGGATGTGAAGATGGACTACATCAGTGTAGGTAAAAAGAGTCCTCTGAAATACAATAAAATTCATAGCAGGAGATTGCAATATTCATGGTGGCTAAGGAAGTGAGAGGAACATTAAAAATATGGTTTTCAACTTTTCTCCTTGTAGTTTCTGACATACCTACAGACATTCTCAAGGCATAAGGAATGCTACAGAAACAGATTAATTAAGAATAAGGATCTTACTCATATTTAATTAAAATTTTATCTCTTATATTTTTTAGTTATTTAAAGAAATTTAACTACACAGGAACAGAGCTCTTAATATATTACAAGGAGGATTGATTAGCATCACTGTTTCTTCTTCCATTTTGGAAGATTATTCAACACTTAAAAATTCAGAGGACAATTGCAAGTTTTGGCCTGTGCAACACTGAACACAGTTTCTTAAAAAGTCCCCTTATAGTAGCTTCCCTTAGCAGTGCTGAGGGTGAAAAAGTCTTCTCTAAAGCACTGAAATGGAAAGTTCAAAACAATAAGAAAGCAGCTTATTAAAAAACAAAACAAAAAACCCCACCCAAACAACACAACACATTAACCAGAAAAAAAAAAGGAAAACAAACCCAAAATTTATGTTTCCAACAGTGGAAATTGGAGAGCTCACCATTCAGTTAACCCACCTTCATACCTGCCTACCATTTGTAATCGTAGTTTGGTTTGGTTTTTTCTTTCCTGTTTAATTACAACATGAACTGGCACATGTACCTCTTCCTCTTCCTTCCAGCTCAGAATAATGCCAGCAAAGATTCATGTGAACCAACTTTTAGGATATACGATATGTTGATAAACAAAAGCAGAACATTATAACAAATGTAAATAAACAGTTTTCTTTTTCAAAAGTTGTTAGATTCAGCAGATCTAGCTTTTATATCACATATGCCACTGACACGCAAATAATAGACACCATCTAATACACCTTTTCGTCAAGAAATAATAGCACTCAACAATATCAAAACTATCCTTGCAAAGAAAATATAAAGCTCAGTTGTAGTGCCTTTATATTCCCAGGCAGTATTCCCAACATTATTATTTTTTCCTGTGATCACAATAGGTTTTCTGATATACTTATTTATGAATTGTAACTGGATGCAGACTTAACATGTTAGGCAAACAACTTCATTAACTGCAAAAGTTTTAATCCACTTTTCTTATGGCAAAGTCTTAATTATCCTTCAGCCATGGTACCTTGCTAATACCAGCCCTTATAACTCCTGTTCCAAGTATGCAATTGTGTCCCATATATTCTGCCATTCAGAGCTAGGAAAAGAAAGACAACGACCCTGTGCCACTGTACAAGCATACACTGCACTGTCAGCCAACATGTCTGATCTTTTTGACTCAAAGACGTAATTTTGTAGTTGGTGCTGTAACTAAAAACTATGAAAGAGGGGTAAAGGAGATGCTAAGGGATATGGCAATGCTAAGAAGGAAATTCCTTTTTAGAAGAAACACAACTTAAACAATATATTCAATAGTTTTCTTTCTTTACAAAGCTAAAGATAACAATCCAAATGTACTGACCACATGTTGCTGGCTAAGATCTGAGCTCTTGATAACTATTAAGAATAACAGTGAGTAGTTCAGGGGGTAACATGGAGCCAGCTGTAGGCTTAGACACATCAGGCAATGGCCGAGACAGCTCCAGGTCAGAGCAGGCCAGAGCCCGGCCGGCTGCCGGGGCCGCGGCAGGACTTGGGCAGGGCAGGCGGCTCTGCAGCCACTGCACGGGCACAGTCCTGCAAACCATCCCCTCCACGTCCCTGCCTCTTGGTTTTCCCCTGCTGCCTCCTCACCTTTTCCTCTGGGGGCCCTGTGCCCAGGCTGGGCTGCCACAGAACACAGGTTTGCCCAGCAGCGCTGGCTCTGCTCGGCTCCATCCCCAGCAGCACTCCCAGCCAGCTCCTGGCCATCAGGCTGACTCACTCCCAAGGCACTCTGTCTACAGCCAGATTTGTAAATGCATGAACTTTTTGTTTAAATGCATAAAACTGGCACTCCTCTGTGACTTATCCACATAGTGCTTCCCTCTGCAGCATACATATGCTGCATTTCTTCCCATCTGGATTTTAAGTGTGGCCTAGTTAGTGATATCATTGCTAATGACTCTCCAGTCATGGCTCTGCTGCATATATTTTCTTTACTCCTATTTTGGGCTTCCTACTTCCCTGAAAATATCTTCTCATGCCAAGACCAATCTACTTCAAAACAATTCTGACCAACCATCCATCGATTTGGTTCAGATTACTCACCTACAGTATTGACAAATAAGGGAGTTTGCAGACTGCAAACCCTTTGGAGAGGCACCTTGTCAATAAATCTAACCACAGAACAGCAATGTATTTTATACGTTAGAAGATCTACAGAAAGACAAATCCAGCCTGAACTACTTTTCTGTTACAGCAGGAGGAAGTCGCTAATGTGATTTTCTGTCAAGAAGCACATGCCAATGTATAAAAACCAGGCTCTTATATTTTAAGTTTCTTTAATTATCTGCCTGCTCCACAGCACCTACACTATATATGCCTCACTAACATCCCCCTTATCACGTGCTCTGGCTGTTCTTCCCCTGCTGTCCAACACTTCTGGCATTCTTTCCAGCCTCCCCAGCCACTTCCTCCTGCCAGCAAATTTAATGGCCTGAAAAGAGGTGCCCCGTGACACTTTATGCTCCTTAGGGTAGGTGAGGACCCTGCACAGGGCTGGCAGGTACAATGCAGGACCTCTGGGAGCCCAGGGTATGCTACAAGGCCTACAAGGGTACTAGAAATCTCTGTCTAAGTGACTCAATCCCACTCCCAAAGTCAGGTTTTTTTTGCTCTGGACACGCTTCCCATCGGAGACCATGGGCATAAACCCCATGTTTTCTGGCAATATGATGTCCTCTAAATGGTTTGTCACCTGTTTTTTCAAGATCTGTGCCTGTTCAAAACTGAGGAATCATACCTCCAGTAAAGGTTTAAATGCCAGCTTCAGTGTGTAAATAGAAAAGGCAAGCCAGGCAGAGCAGAAAAGCAGGTCCTTTTGGTTCAGTGAACAGGGGCTGTCCCATCTCATTGGGATCTCTTTTCCAGGTAAACATTGCACAGTCATGCGTGACTCTGGGATATACATCTGGAACTTCTGGTCTTTATCTTTAGTCTCCTTCGTGCTTTTGTCTAAAGCATACCAACAGCAAAACACTTTTAATTATTCTTAACTTGCCTATTAAAATGCAGCATTTCCAGATTTGAAGCCTCCTCATTTTCACTTGAGAACATATTGCCACACAAATATATAGGGATTGAAGAGTCAGAATGCTTGGAAACAGGAGTATGTTGGAGTCTTGCTGTTAATTATTATTCTCTTAAGGAGTAAAGAAAAAAAACACATAAAAATGAGCCTGTTGGTGTTAGGCCCTGGGACCGTGGTGGAATGGGGATCTGAGAGACAGTCCCCCACCAGCAGCCTGCTGCAACACCAATGTCTTTGGCAAAAGTAGTAGCCCCAAGCAAAGAAATACTGCACTGTGGGATTCTTTTTAGGGGATAAGAAATGGAGAGATGGAAGTAGAGGCAAAGTAGGAGCGAGAAATCCTGAGGATCTCATCTTTCTACCCCTCTGAAAAAAAATGATGGAGCTCTGGAACTTGGAAATTCCTCAACATGTGTGCGCACGTGAGGAGGGAGCAAAGTTAAAAGGAAAGCTCAGAGATGTGAAGCGAACTCAGATAGCAGAAAACTAAAAGACAGCAAGGGAAAAAAAGGTATCTTCAAATGAAACAAACCAGTAAAATCAATTTCATCCTGAGTCATCTCCCTGGTCCCAGGTAATGCAATATTCAGCTTAGGCTCAGTTATTTTTCAAAACACCAGTACTTTGATGTGAATCAACAGCAGGACAACCTGATTCTTCCAGTCACACACCCATCAACCTCATCCTATTTCCTGACCTTCACCAAATTCATCAGCACATCAATCTGCCCACCAGATCAGATTCTGCTTAAGCACAAGACTATGATTAATTAGCAACAGAGGCTCAATGAGAACTCGCTCACAAAAGCAATCAGGAAAATACATCTAAATAAACATGACTGCTGTGAGAAACGAGAACCGCTGTGTGCACAACTTGACTCTAATTTTCTGTTTGTACCAAGTCTCACCACCATCTTCCCTTAAATGGGAAGTGGCAAATAGTGTGGTCCAGAAATCAGCCAGACACAAGGAGCATTACCTAGAAGAGCTGTGTTTCGTTTCCAAAAGGCTGCAGGCACATTCTTCTGTATATGTGAAGAACATTATACATGGAACAGGAGACCAAATTCTGGAACTGAGACCCACCTCATTAGTGGAGCTATATATCAAACCACAGAAAAAGCAGTTTCACAGACAAGCACATCAATTATATAATTATCCTGCTGGCAGCAGTTCAGCCTCTTCTGCTTCTACTGTATTTATATTCAGTTTATGTAAAAACTTCCTGTACGCATATGCATATTTCTTCTTGCACTTCTTATTCATAATTGCTGTTTGCTTTATGTTTGTTAGCTTTTGCACTCACTTGTCCATGACCTTTTTGTTACTTAAAAAAACAAAAAACTCCACAAAAAGAAACACTTGCAGAGTGTTTAAAGGAGAAACTCCTATTCAAGGAAGGAAAAAAACTACCACATATGCAAAGCAATGTGGTGACAAACACATGAAATGATTAGGTATTCATATTCAGTCCTATAACTCTCTTCGCATCTAGCTTTTGAAAAAGGGAAGCAAAATAGAAAGGGGATCATTGTAAAGATCACTCCAACAAGGAATAAAAATGCAACAAACCCAGCTTTTACAGCTGGATTTTTTTCATCAAGTCCTTTTCTTCCACTAGCTTTGACACATCACTACCGAGTGTGCACCTCTCCAAGACTCCAGGCAGAGGACACGAAGCCTCTCCCTGGTATTCAGATTTAGGGAACAGTGAAGAACTGGCACATCTCTTCTCTGCCACTTCCTTCCCTGTACCCTGCATCTGAGCAGATCATTCTTTCAGTGGCTGCTTTGCAGACAGTCCTTCCCTGCTATGCTTTTTTCTGGCAGAGGCAGCGCTCGGTTCATCCAAGCGCCAGGAATGCGAACCAGCAGTTAGGCAAAAACGTGAGTACAGCTGGCAGAGAGCAGCAGAAAAAGCAGGCTCATGGCATGCTGTTTGGAAGACAGTTCTCACAGCTTATGTTACTGTCATATTTAGATTAATGATGCATTTTATTTTCTAAACAAGCTAAAATCCCTCCCTCCTTCCCCTCTTGCTCATACACATACAGATGCCTCCATCACACAAATCTCTGTCTCGTTACGTACAATTCAGCTACAGCTCCCTACAAGCTGATCAAGTTATCTTTGACACTGAAATAAGAATTCAATCTAAAACAGGCTTTCAGAGAGAGGAAGAGTATTGTTATACCTGACCAATAAATCTTTGCTTGTTAAACAGCACCAAATAATCTCTTTTTAATCCTATCAACTCATATCAAACCTTTACCCAACACAAATGTCTTTCCAAGGAAAATATAACATCTTTTTTGACCAAAATAATCTTAATCAGAATTTAAAATTCAGACTTGGTTAGAAATGTTTTCTTAACTTGCAGAACAAAAGACAAAAAAAAAAAAAAAGTTGTCAAAGGCTGCACAATGAAACATTCCAATATGCATACTATTCAACTGCTGAATAGACAATGAAATTCAAATGACAATGAATTTCCCAAATGCACTGAAATCACAGCACAAACACAGAGACAAACCACAGCCAGTATCTGAGTCTATTGTCCCAGTTTCACATCACAATCTGCTAGGAAAGCCTCCTGATTGCACCAGAAGCTCTGTGGAAGTCTTTGAGCTGTGACATGAAAACAGAGTTCCAGGATGAAAGATGCCACCTTAACAATATCATCTAAACTGGACTTTTGGACTGCAAATCTGTGTGGTTACTTTAACTACAGCCTGAAATGTCTTGTTCTCTGGGCACCCTCCTGAAGTACTTGGTTCCCATGAGCTATGCAGCACTAAGGGCTTCTGACTGATCCATATGCAGCACATTTCCCAATAATATGAATAATGGAGTGACTTTTTTTTTTTTAAATCTTGAGTGTTAACAAATAAAAGTATCTATCTGATTTACCACCCAGTCATCGCCATCAGCAACTGAACGCTCACCACTGGCAACAGGGGTGTGTGTGGAGTACAACTCCAAGTGGGGAACACTGGCTATCCTGAGAACACACCTCCTTGATTTTTGTTGCTCTGTGAGCTTCTGTTTACAAGTTGCTGCTGTACTGCTCAAACTTTTCAGAGAAATTATCAAGGTGCAACATAAAACCACTGAGCACATTGAGCAGCCAACACTATCATCAGACAAATTACCCACCAGTTAAAACCCGACAGCACATCTTCCATGTTTACAAAGCAGCAGGCTAGATCCTTTACTTCTATACCTGTATTTCTAGTTTAATCCTGTTTAAAAGGGGTTATAAAAACAGATTATTAATACACCAAAGACATTTATTCCTGACCATCAATATATTGTACATCTCTTGTCCAAGTTCTCATCTCATCTGTGTCCTGTACTGTTGCTAATCTTTTCCATATTCATCCTTAATATTACAAAGTATAGGATATCTCAGGAGGAAGCTCAGTCCTAATTTTATCCCTCTGGGGGCTTGCAATCACTCAGGCACTTTACATGTTACTCAAATCCTCAGTATGCAACAGAAAGTACTCTGAAAATGGAACAAAGTTATTCCACTGGAAACTCTCCAAAAACAGATCAGTAAGTATTGGGAAGCTCCTGGTGTTCGCTCCACTGGGAAGGGAATGCAGGTCAATTCGTTACTGCTGCTGTGATCTTACAAGTGTTGTTGGTACCCAGGTCTCCACACAAACGAGCCTTGCTGCATCTTAAATAGCAGCTCTCACAGACAGAACAGGCCCTGCACATTTCATGGACTTGCTAAAAGATATCTGGTCAGTGGTGTTAAAGAGAAGGGACAATCCAAGGACACAAAGAATCCATGACTTGGTGATTTAGAGAAGATTTTCCAATAATGACATGTACCTAGTCAAGTTCATTTTCCAGATTTCTAGCCCCACTCTGGTCTACTGTTAACTGCACTCCCCCTTTTTTTTTAAATTTAAGTAAACAAAACCATCTTTTGTCTGCTATCATCCACTCTTGTTTGTATTTTTTTTAGATGCTTCTGCAATGACAGAGGAAGAAAGTGAGTTTTGCTTATTTACAGTCATTTGTATTTACCTCTGAGTACATTTAAATGAAAATTATTTAATTGCTGTAAGAACCTGCTTAATAGGCCTGAATCACTGACCACAACACTATAAAAGAGTAGTGCAAAGGAAAATAGAGAGAGGGACAGGGAAAAAGAGCCATTCAATCCAAATAGTGCAAAGGACCTGCTAGAAAAACTTTTAAGTTTAAAATGCTTTTATTACTCAAGGTTTGATATTAATAGATTTCAGGTGGAAGACAGTCTGGGGAAATGCTATAGTACATTTCAGGGTCAAAAGCATTCTGATTGTTGAAACACTCAAAACTGTGCCCTTACTTGTACACTTAATTTGCCCAGAGATAATCACCTTGTTAATAGTGTTGAAATACACCAAGAAACAGGCTTCTGAGGACCAGGGCTATTTTCAAGTAGATAGATTTGTGATGTGCATTTCAAAGGACCTGAGTAGCCACTGTTTCTGCTAATGGAAGAGTTACAAGTGCTTAGCATCCCTCAAAAAAGACCAAAGTTAAATCCCTGAAGGCCATAGCCATTAACTATTTGCAACTTTTATATGAAATTAGAGTTTGCATAATAAGGTAAATCTTTTCAATCTGGAGCAGTAATATGCAACAGAACTAACTTACATTGTGGTTAAAGCAAGCAAATGAACATTCACGCCTGTGCAAAAGGACGTGTGCTTAAAACGTAAAGTTTGTTGCAATTGTTTTTTCCTTTTCAGCCAGCTTTGAGCAAAAAACACAGAGAAAACTACCAAACTTTTAGCCTGAACTTTGCCACAGCAAAACCAAACTAATTCAAACACTTCAATACTTGATTCCTGTTCCATAGGACAGAGCAGTTCAGCAAAAGAGAGTGTTCTTGGTGATTCAGTACAAAAATAATTGAACAGAAATAACAATTATTAATAGCATAAGCAAGTTCAGCCCCCCAAACGTGCCATTTTGTCACCTGTGGGGATGGTATGTGCTGCATGCATCTTACTTTCCCTTCTACGGCATCACTGAGGAGCGCTGCAGCATCCATTCGGAACAGCATGCCCTGTCTGACTATCCCCACTCTCTCTAAGAGATTCAAGAGTAAATTCCTGCTTCCAGGGGATTTGGTGAGGAACAGCATGTACAAAAACCTACTGTGTAACTAGAGAGCACACACTTCTATCACGAAGTATATAGTAGAAGTATATAGGGAAGAGATTTTTTCTCCTGAAGCTTTCCGTGCTAACGTAAGTCACTGTATTTTAGCTGCTCCTAAAAGACATCATCAGTCATTTTTCTGGGACACATTCTGCATTTGACTGGCTCTTATTTTATTATTTCTAGTTCAAATTCTCCAAGTGCGTTCCTTTCTTGAGAGCCCCAGTTAGGGGTGGAAGAAGGATGATAAATCTGCAGCAGTTTGTGCCCTCTACCCCACATTTTTCCCAGTAATTTTAGACTGGATGCCAGGGAGACAACACAGTCAAGCCAGGCACCAATTACTGTGGGACATGTTAAACACTCATTTTGTGAAAAACATATCCTGCTCTCAAACATATTTTTCTATCAATAAAATACTATTTGTCATTAAGTAAACAGAATGAAGCAGCAGTTTCACTGCCTCAAGCCCTATTTTAAATGCCTGAAAGGACCATTTCTCAGAGACAGCAGTCACCATGCACTCTGAATTCTGACTGAACTAATCTGAAGCACTTAATTTTGTATCTCGCTCCATCAGTGAGCATTTTCTCTACATTCTAGCAATCAACTAAAGTGAAGAGATAGACAGGATCTTTTTATGGCAAGGAAGCAACTGCACTGGCATTCAGACAGCAAAGCTTAATCTGGAATTAAAGTCTGTGAGCGTGCCTTAAATGCCACTTCTACTGCTCATTCACATTATTTTCTCTAAAGGTTTTTCCTCTGAAGCAAATATAATGTGATTTTGAATCATGTACCCGCATGTCAGAGTTAGAGTTAAGTGTACTTGTTTCGGATCAGAGTTTTTGCTGCTCTTAAGATGTGTTCTGATCATTCCAGAGCTCACTAGTGAAACCTTCCCAAAATAGCACTGTCAAGAGCTTACAAGGGCAGACGGTCATCACGACAATAAAAAGGACTTGTGGAAGAGCATTTCTGACTGAAACAGAATTCTCAATTTATGCTGCACAAAGCACTTAGTTTGATTTGGAGCCACAGGTGCTTTGCACCTGAAAAAACTGCTGCAGTGAAACGTATGGGGGAGGGAGATAGTGCGTCTTTCATTACCAGATTAAATGGCACACAGGAAAAGATCAACAGTGCTGACAGACAGCTGAATTTCATTTTAGTTTGTGATCAAAATACATCCGACTGTTATTTTTATCACAGAGCCCAGATATGGATTATTTTTTCAGGTCTGGATTTGACAAAATGTCTGATAAATAATACTCTTACATACTTTAATCTATTAGAGCTATGTATTATTTTGTAGGTATTACATCTCATGTATTTTTAAAAAAGACAGTAGATCAAAAGATGAAGATATATGTAATAAACTGTGTTGATTTTTTTTTTTAATAGAAAATGCTCTGCAAACCATTTACTTGCACAAACACAGCAAGGCTGTTAAGCTATACAAATGCATATGCCATATAGGTACATGAGATTTCAAAACAAATTGCTTTCTTTTGCTATTACAACAGAAATATATCCTAATGCTAATACTAACACCTCCAACTGCAGTGTCACACTTTTTTTTTCTTACAGACACCTTTGTTCTGCAAGGAATTTCAGAGGAGAGAGACAGGCAAAGCTTTAACGAGTTCTATTCAATAACTTGCATATCAAATGTTCTTAAACTGTAAGTAAGAATCTGTGATGCCACATTTAGTAAATAAGCAAATGGATGAAGCAAGCTCTGTTCTAGCAGTTAAGTGGTACAACTTCAGTGCTCTCTCCTCTTTATGTGGGGCCTCAAAGGACAACTGTTCACTACCACAATAATAGACACAGGCTTAAGCACACTAGGCAGCTACAAGTGAACTTACTACTGACAGACAACTAATGCCTGCTATGTTAGCTATTCAGATCCTTGAAGAAAACCATGGTAAACATGAATTAATTAGACTGTATATAGGGAAGATGTTGTTCGTAGAAGATATTGCAGCAAAGCTGCTTCACACGGTAGAGATTCCCCCTAAAAAGCAAATGAAATGGTTCCTGTGCCAATGTCCAGCAGCAAACCCTGCACTCCAGGCACCTGAGTGTTTCCAGGACTGAGCCACAGCTTGTAAAGCTCAGGACTATGATTAAATGGAGACAGAAACTTAGTATATCAAAATGTGTAGATTTCAAGAGAAAAACTTTATATCTTGAAATGGCATAGTTTTGAATGTAAAAAATTAGCCCATCTTGCTAGAAAGCAATGTTTCTGCACAAGTAATATAGGAAGTTGCATGAGGTCATAAATATAAAAAGATATTGGAATTTAGTTGTGATTCCAAACTATTCCAACAGAGAATTATAATGGAAACACTTTGTTTTTAGAAACCATCTGGTTTAAAATATTTTAACTGTATTTTTATCTTAATACTAAAATGGATACATAAGACCTGGCAGAGTTTTTTTTTTATTTCAATGCATGAACAATCTCTTGTGAGAACCTATTTGCAAAACAGATTTTTTCAGGGTCACATATAATGTAGAAAAATTTACTGACTTTGCCACCAATTACGTATTTTTTTCCAGCAAAATAATTGCCTGCAGAAATAGAAGAAAAATGCCAACTGAAATTTTATTCCTACAATTAGGGCTACCTAGGAGTAAATAATTCTTTCATGATATTAAGTACTCTGATCTCACGTATTTCAGAAATGTTAATATACGGAGCCAAACTGTTTTTCTTTAGCTAATCATAAACCTTTGTTTCTAAACAACCATAGAGCTTTAAATTAGCCATGTGGGACTTTCACCAATTATCAAGAGAAACTGAATTCTGGACTGAGAGCAAGAGCAACAACTTCAAGCTTAAAAGACACATTAAGAAAAATTACAAAAGCCAAATACAGGGGGAATAATGGAAGTGCCATTGTTTACAATGCTGCAACCAGCACTGTAGTTCCAGGCAACATGCAAAGGCCTTTTGTGCCACAGGCTGAATTGATGTTAAACACATTCACCCAGAGTACAGTAATTGAAATTGTAAGTGGTTATAACTGGAGTTCTTGTTCATCTAAAATGAAAACCTATTTCACCCTATTAAATTCTGCCAGTATGACATCTGCATGTACAGACAGGCTGACAGCTGTAGCATCAGAACACATCTCAGAGCCCTCCACCTCTGCACTGCCATGTGATTACCCCCTTTTCATATTTCACAGGGAACTGCAATCTCATTTTCCTCTTACTAACAAGTGTGCAATGTGATATTTACAAACACTGTAGAAAATGAGGGGTTTGTAGGCCAATCACACTGATATTTTACATAGAGGAGATAGGAAATTACCTGAAGAGGCTGCTGTTTAAGGATTCTACTTTAGCTTTATGGAAATGCAACTTGCAGCATTTTCTTCCTCCCTCAGGACAATGCATGCCTTCCAAAGGTTTCTATGTGGAAGGACCTGTCTGCACCACAGCCCTCAGTGAAGACTTCAGTGGGAGCCTGACAAAGTTCTCCTGGGAGATGGCCAGAACTGACAGGGCAGAAGGGAAAACACCATAGACAGGATCCACAACACAGAGGATTACCTGTGTTAAGAGCACACTTCTGCTTTCTAGGTGAGCACACTTAAGATGGCTTGTGGGAGGAAGCTCAGCCCTGACTTGTCATTGTGTATTGATTACATTAATGTTAACATCTGCATACTCAGAGCAGAACTTCATTGCACAGGTTTAGGGAATGAACAGGTACTTATTTTCAGAATATTGATAAAAATACCTCTTAAAATACTTGTAGGAAATATTTATAGCAAATTATGTATCAGCTACTCTAGACCACCAGCTTTCCTTTTCTACCTAACATAATCAAACATTACAATGAGATAGTCCTGTATGAGGCCACAAACCTATGATATTTTTGCTAGATCACAAGAATCCAGCTGGGAAAATGAGAATAAACAGAAGTAAAATCAGTCTATCAAATAAAATCAAATCACCAAACCTTGGTGAAACAGGAAAGTCCTTAGGAAATGCCATTAACCACTCATGGTCTGGTGATGATTCCTATCAAACATCTCAATTTTTTTCCCTTCATAAAGTTTTGTACCACATCTCACACTCCTGTATTTCTCATCCACTTCTTTTTCCTGTTATCTGTTCTTTCTTTGGCAGCTCCTGCACAAGTCTTCTGGCTCTGCAAACATCTGTAGCTTTTTGTCATTTCTATTTCTCTTCCTCTTTTGCAGCACCCATCCTGTTTGGAGCTTTGAATAGCTCCAGAACATGCACGCCTGCCTTTCCACGAGATTGTTCTCCTGGCACTAACAGATGAAGCACAATGCTGGCAACAAGCCTCTGATGAGTCAATGAAACTGTGCGAAATGATGGCACAGCACGTGTAATTCTGAGACAATGTGCTACACAATGAGGAAACCTGGAAACTTGTTATTAGCTTCCTTCAGAAGGCTTGTTGTCAAAGGCCCTCATACAACAGCTCACATAACCAGTAACCAACTCGGCTTGGCTTATACCCAAGCACAGAAACAAGCTGTCTTTCACTTCAGGCGGGACCATTTCAGTGCTGTGCCAGAGGGAGCCTTCCCAAGCCAAGGTATGTGTGTTGGACAGTCAGCTGCACTGCTGATTCAGTTTAAACAAACAAAATAAACAACTGCCTTGAGCCATAAACTCTTCTCTGACAAATAGACACCAGCACTGTACGTGACGCCTTTGATATATATGGCACGTAGAAAACTAATACTGAAAGCAGGAATAAGATCACAAAATACCATTTAATTATGCTTGCCTCTTGGATCTTAATGTGGTAACTAATTCTTCTCCTTCTAGAGACAAAAACAAAGAATGCATTCTTCTTGCATTAAGCTAAATTAATTGCAGCCTGAGTATGGACTTCCTAACAAGATTTTGTAGTAATAAATTTTTTACTAACACTGCTTTCTAGCTGGTGATAGAGAGCCTCATGATAAGCCTATCCTGATACTAGACTCCAGGACCAGCATTTTAACTCTTCATTCATCTTCACTGATCTAAGAGGCAAAATATTTCTCTTCTAATCTGATCCCACCTTGTAACATTTGATGTATTCAAAGCAATATTTAATGAAGGTGGCCACTATTCTCTGTTGTTCTTCACAGACCTTTGGATAAATTTTCCCAATACAAAAAGACCCCATCTTAAATGCAATCTGAGCACATGTTATAATGTAAAGTATATACTGGACTCTGTGGGAGACCCAAACAGCCAGAGAAATAACAATCCATGTTTATGCAACACTAACATCAAGTACTCTGATGCCATACAAATCTTCTGCTTTGCTTGATGACTATTCAAATGAGATGTGGAAGCATATTAAGTTCCATTTTTAGCATATTCCATCTCCCATCTGCAAAACAGAATAAAAACCTTTTCATTTGCTCAGATAAATGCTTTTCCATTCTTGCTGCAATCAGTGAATACCTTCACATTTTATCTCCTGATTGCTACAATCTTCACCTTTGCCAAGTCCGCTACAAATAATTAACTATTAATGAATTAATAGTACATCTGTGATAGGCAGACAACACAGGATTAAAGAATATTAATTTTAAAATGTCCAGAATCTTAACCAAAGGTTTATTCACCAAGCTTATTCAAAGAAGTCATATTCAAAGTTGGATAACTGCTTTAGGATTGAGTTCCTCTTTGTTTGCAATGATTTAATATCAGCTCTGTTAACTTCAAAAACTCGCAGAGATGTGAAAAATTATAAGGAAAAGCTGCTGTGCACTGCCTAGACAGTGTGAAAGAGATAGAAACCTAATTAGAGAATTCATTGTCACTAGAGAGAAATGTGCAATTTGGGTAGTCATGAACTAGACTGATCAGATAGATACACCTCCATAAAATCAGGTCTACCTTCATTTTAAAGACTGACCTATACCTGCTTGTGTCTATGTAAAAGAGAAAGCCAACACCTCCAGGTAATGACTAACCTGGACTTTGAGTTTCAAGCTTTACACAACCTTGATATGATTTGCAATGTTCAGTTTCTGTGATTAGGTCTGAAGAGCATCTGATGATCTGAGAAGGCTTGTGACTATAAGAGTGTAGAGCAGAAAAACATAATGGTTCCTTGAAGCTACAATGAGGAAGTTATTATGTACATAAAAGAAATATTGAAAAAGCCTGTTCCTGATTTTTCATTGAAGTCATAAAGGACAGAAGGAAGATGCGCAGAGACAAAGATGCAGTTTTTAGCCTTGATGAGAAAAGCTTCTTTGAGAAGAGCTTCACTTACTTCTAGCTCCTTCACATCTGACAGGGATGGGTAGGATGAACAACCATATAGCTGTCACATGAAGAATGAGCATGAACACTGCATTATACGTGCTCTTGGGAATTATGAACATCCTCACGACCACCAAGAAGCCACAGGCAGATTTACTCAAGATATGTTCACAGATTTTCTGGCGTAACTGCTCTTCCCTGACCTCAGCTGCCTTTCTTCAAGAATCTTCTCCTTCCACTTAAAACATTTCAGATAGAAAGATGGACAACCTCCATTTAGTTCCACCACATGTCAGAATATCACAGCTGCTTCAACAAGATGCAGCTACTGAAACTGTGCAAGAAGACCAGAGACCATCTGAAGGAAAGGCACCAATTAAACATGATCAGGCAAGCACACAGTTAAGAAAGAGCAAACACATGCCCTGGAACAGTGTGTCTTGTGACATGACTTGAAATCACAGTCAGAAGAGAGAAGAAAGAAACAAAGCGAGGGTGAACTGCTAATGGGACAGGAAGTCATCAAGGATATGATAGCTATTCTACAGAAAGAGATGGCTCTGCAGGAACAGGGAGTATCATCAAGCCAGCCACCCCACAGGGCATGTCAAGACCTGGAGAGTGGGAAGCTGCAGCTGGTGTGATGGAAGTGCAGTCAGAAAACAACGTGAACAGCCTAAGGATGCATGTCAGGAAAGGACTATGTCAGTAGTCTGAGGCTAGAAAGCTGGGGCACACACATTACACTGGCAGTCCCACTCCAATATTCAAGTTATTTATATTAATTCAAGTCCCTTGGTCCTCTAACAAAGCTATAAGATGGTTTTCTGTAGCCCAGACCATTTCAAATAACATTTGAGTATACAGCAGATTTAGGTGCTGTACAGCTTTCCTCTAAATTGGGAGTTGAATCCAGGAGAGGGAATCCTTTCTCAACTGACCTCAGATTAGGAAGCCGTTAAGGGGCTTTTGAGCTTTGCCTGCACACTACTTGCTCTATTTTGCAGACAGTGTAATAAACACAGCTGCACTTGATGCTCAACATAATACTTAATCCATATGCAGTTCCACCCTGTGCTTTTTTTGGGAACAAGGCCATTTTACAAAGTCATGGCCCTCCTCAGCTGCTGTTCCGGCCTCAGCACTGCCGCTCACCTAGGCCAGGCCTTCAGCTGGGCCAGCATGGAACTAAGGGGCTGCAGGCTGTAATCAGGGCTGAGAGGATCTAGAAAACAAACAGGACTATTTTCTTTTTAAATTAAAAAAAAAAGTTTTGAAGCCAAACTCATTTTGGAAGAGCTAAAAGGGAAGAAAACAGCAATGTGGGAGTGAGAAACAAGTAGCCTGGAGAAACACAAGGAAAGAAGAGAGCAAGGGAGAATGGGGCACTATTCCCATCTTCACCACTTCTCTGTAGAATCTCCTAAATTAGAATCATTAGCTTAAAAATAACAATCAGCACCTCACAGCACTTGGCTCCTTACAGAGGGAAGTTTTATGGAGTGCACAAGAGGCTGGTTTAGAACCTGAGGTGGTTTCATTCATGTTACAGCAATATATTAATCTTGCCAACTTAAACTCAAATGTGCTGAGTAGTTGTGATCAGGAAGCAGATTTGTGATGCTAATAATGCCACACTCGCTTTGATATGATCCAAATCTAGTAATTGAACATGTTAAAAGTCACAGAAAATACTCTGCAATCATTGAGCCCAATTAAATCATTACATCTGTATTTTCAAATGCTTTTAAAGTAATGACCTGAACAAGGGTAGCCAGCTTGCTGACATTCGCTGAACAGGAAAACAAAACAAAATTAAAAAAACAAAACAAACCCCCATACTTTCAGCCTAGACTCAGTGAACTTTCATTTGTAACCCTCCCAAAGAGAGCTGCAGGCATCCTCATATCCACCCATGAGCTCTGTCACAGCAAGCCTTAAAATTAGCCATCCTAGGTGAGTTCATGTGTACCAGACACATCACACAAATATCAGGATATGAGCAGATGAAACATCATTCAGTGGCTGAGGGTGTAAAAAAAAAAAGTGTATTATTAAAATTTAGTACTTAACATGAAATCTATTATTTCAATAGGAAGGGAGGGGCACAGGGAAAAAGCATTTGGTTAAACTGTAGTTTAATGTCATTGCCTGGATTATGCTCCCCCTTCACAGGTATGTTTTTTTTTTTTGGCGGTTTACAAAACTGTGAATTGGTAGACTAAAGTAGAATTTCAGAATATATATTAAAATTATAAAATATTATTAAAGTGGAATTGCAAGAATCGGTTTTGGAAGAAGCAAATACACATGGACTTTAGTTGAGCATGGAGGACAATTTCAGTCTTTTTATAAAAGAAATGCAGACCAACCTGGGTGGGAACTCATGCATATGGAAAAAATAAAATTACAGAACCAGAACTGGCAAAGACCCAGATTGGAGAAGCAAGGTGCTCTAGAGATGGGAATGATCTATTACTACTGAGAGAAGAGGACTCTGGAAGATTGGAATTCACACCTGGCATACTGTAAGATTTGGCTACTCCACCCTTTTTGTTTGCTTCTCCATTCCTAAAAATAGAATGGTATTTATTTATCTTTGTAAAGAACATTATCCAAAATAACAACAAAAAAAAGCGCAATTTGCAGCAATTTTGGAATTTCTATCAGTTACAGACCCTTCTTGCAAAGAGATGTTAGTAAAAACGTCATAGGTATTGTCTTAACTAATTGTGCATGTCTGCTTAATTAAATATATTTGTTTACTACCTGGACTCTTGTCCTGCAGGGTGATCTGTAGGGTGAACTCATGCTCATACATGAACTGTTGCTTTCACACAGCCCAGTGAAATTTAAGGAGCACCATCTGGGTAAAAACATACACCGAGTAAAGCTATAAATAGATCAAGTTCATTACATCCCTGGTACGTGCCTGCATGACTATTTTCACCATGAGGGCCTACAACTGCAAAACTGCTCTCTGGTGTTCCTATAAAGAACCTTGTCCTTTCAGCTAAGGAACTAATACTTTTCATATCTGAGCTTACCAGGGAGTACACATGTCCAGACAGAGAAGAACACAGAGACCATTCTCTGACTCATGTCTCATCAAGCAGTTGGAACAATATGGGAACAACATTTATTTCATTTTTGTACTCAGAAACTCAGAAACTCTTCTCCAGATGGAATCTCTTGCTTTTAGTATTCTGAAATGCTAATGAATAGAAGACAAATTCCTGTCCTCACTCTGTTACACCTGTGCATATACAAACTGCAGGATTGCATTATGAATTGACTGTATAACATGTTTCATTTACATTTCAAGACAAAACATTTTATTTACATTATAATACTTAAAAGTTTAAGGACTAGAGCTGGCAGGACATAATTTTTCCCCCCTCTCTCCTGAGTCCCCCCAAATCAGAGAGGTACACAGAAAAGGGGCTTTTTTAGAACTGTCTAGACATTTTTGAAAGCTCTATTTTTTCAATTTTTTCCATGTCCTACAGAACTGCAATTGAAATGAACCCCAAGGCAAGCAGCAAAAGTACTACCACGATGGCAGGGGGGCTCAAAAAGGGCTGCTTATGTCTGCATAGATCATTCATTGGCCAAATAATGACATTGGATTGGCTCATCTGTGAGTTCAACCCCAGGTGTGGGTTATCTGCTGCAGCTGATCTCCCCAGAGGAAGTTACCATTTTATGAGATATGTGTATGTGAATAAAGACACACAGACATACACAGATCTGTACCCACAGGCAAAGGATCCATGCTATCGACCCCTAAATAGAGGTATTTAGATGCCTACATAGAAGTTATATGCATAAATGGGTCTAAATCTGCTTTAAGGAGGCAGAGTCCTTCCTCTGTACTTTTACAGGAACATGGCAGTACAGAAATAAATTCAGAGATAAATTCCTCTTCAGTCAGAAATAAATTCTTCTTAGCACATGCTTCTCAGGCAAATTCATGATGCTCTGCTGAAACAATCTCTTCAGCACGTGTTGCATGTGCTCACATTTCTACAACAAAGCTTTTGTCAGAGTTACCTGTCAGTATTCTCAGGCTTCACCCAGTAGTACATTTTTGCCAACACTGTATTTGGTACAGCTGGGACTGGTTTTCTATGGTTAATTATATGGTTTTGCTCACTACTCTCTGAGATTTAGGCATGATTTGAGGAAGATGAAAACAAAATCACTTAACATAATGCTGATACCACAGTACATTGCTAATTAGATTCTTTCCTTTTAATGCCCAAACGAATACGCCTGCAGATCTTCTTACAGTACCTGCTGATTATAAGAGTTTTCCATGCTGGATCTATCCGCAATAGATAAGGTAAGTGCCATACTTCCCTACTGAAATCTGATTGTCTGAACATGTACCAGAGCCAGAAAATTCAGAGTTTGTATGTGAATTTCATCATTCTTTAAATTACGTGAAAAAAGAATTTCCTACGAAGCGTTTCCAATCTAAGATGTTCAGAAACTAAATTTTGGCCCAGATTTAGCAAATTTTAGTACACAGGACAGAGCTGAAGAGGTAAAGGGGATATATTTAAATTGTACAGTTGATTTCAAAGCAAGGTTTGTTTTAAGCCAACCTTCAATGGTACCTTCTAGTTATTCCCTGAATGTGCAACTCAGATATTGTATCACGCATTTTAAGATACTGACATGTTATTTCACATGCCTGTTTCCCCTCCCCTTTAAAAACCCAAACAACCAAACCCAAACAACCAAAAAAAATTAACAAAACCCAACAATAAACAAAACACACACTCACTCCCAGGGAGCAATACTAGTCAGAACAATTGAAAACTTTCCTCTGCTGATAATATTACTGCTGCTCACGTATTTCTCTGCTTGGATTGCATAAGAGATGAATTCAACCCATATGTGAGAGGACATGAGAGAAGGGTAATTCTGTTTACCTTGGTTCTTGTATGACAGCTTATGTTCTCTCTCCTTTTTTAGCTTTTCTGCCTTGGATGACTCACTATCTATGTACAAGCAGATCAGAACTACGAGCTGAAATCATGAACTTCAGCTATCCTGTTATCTGCATGCTCAATCACCTATCTGAATCCTTCCTTTGATTTCTGATACTTTTATGTAATTGTAGCATTTCTGTTAAGCATTGCTGTGCATTTATTATTTCTGTCTGCATTTAGCCTACTACAATTAATCTGGATCAAAGAGATCAAAAGGCAGGATGTCTTTAGGATACGGCAGTGCCTATACTGACAGAGATTCTCTCATTAGCAACCACCTTGATTAGCAGAGAATGCTGAAGACTCACAAAGAGGTTAAACAGTCACAGATTTCCAAAATGAAGGTGTAGTGAAAACTGAAAACAACCCATGTGCAGTACAAAACATCATTTAGTATCTTGTAATCAGACCCTGAAAAAGAGAGAGTGATCTGAAGCATGTTAGAGAACCCAAATGAGATTAACATAGCAGTGGTTTTGAAAATCCCACAAGCTCTCAAAACAGATCAGCATCACTCAAAACACAATATGCATGCCAGAATGAAGGCACAGAAATCACCATGTGGTATTGCCTACATTGTGCTCTCTTCAGCTGAATGGTATTTCCAGAAAACTTAACGAAAAGAGAAAAAAAAAATCAATCAGCCATGCATTTCAAAGTCTAATAACTAATCCTGCCTAGAACAAATTCAGCCCATATTAAATGCCATCTTAACTTGGTCAGACAGGAAACAGTTTAGAAATGACCTCTGTTAGGCTTAATGTGGATAGACTTTGTGTCTGTAACTATTCCTGTGGCAACTGTCCACATTGATTTGGTGCATAGATGGATGGTAAAAAACGCAGATTCCACTCCTTCACTGGAGATTGTGAATGCTAATTTTGAGCATTCTCCTAACAACCACCACGGAAGCACTCCCCTCATGATGAGGCTGTCATCGTTGCCATTCCTTCTTAGTATACCAGTTAGTGAAGAAAGGTGTGAAAACCATATTGCTCTCATTCTCCCAATTTAGAACAGGTATTTTTGCAGTGCATCCAGCCAGTACCTGCTCGAGATTCAGAAGATTTTATGTTGACTATGACTTTTGTCAGGCAGGAACCTCTCTCCCTGCCCTAGTTGATGAGCTAGCAGGGATGTGCATCTTGCACACCAAGCTTCTCAGACCCTTCCTCCAGCACAGCTCTAACAGTACCACACCACCCCACTGCTTTCACTACACACAAAAGCCATAAGCTTTGCAAGAACCAAATTTTAGCTGTCAGCAGATTTCAGAAAAAAGTGTTTTGAAGCCCACTATCAGAAAAGCACATAAGACATGACCTACTATTCTAAAGCACTTTAAAAGATAAGAAAATTATCATAAATGTAATAATGACGACATAGTTCAGACATTCACTTGAGGTCAGGTGGACTCTTTGTTACATGTACTGGAGAGCTCATGCCAATTAATACTTCCAGATTCAAGGCACTCACTGGCTGGCCTGTCATTTTACTCAATTACAAAATGATCTTAATGACGGCCTGGTGTTGTCTGCTGTGTTACTTGAATCCAACAGATGTGTACAATTCATATGAAATGCTGACTACTGATACTTCACTATGATCCTGGTGAAAAACTGGTATTATGTCTGTTGTGGCTGTTCTATACTTGACAAAGCATTAAATACCATGAGGGCAGCAGAAGACATAATAAGTTCATGTATTTATTTTCTTGATTTAACTACTTGGCAATGAAATTCTTAGGAAGGTTTGGCATAGACTTCAGCAGGGTTAGGATTTCAGAAGTGAGGTTACAAATGAATGGCATAGCTAAGTGCATTTCTGGAAAACAGCAGTCTTACAACACTTTTTCTAAATAATAGATTTTAGAGTCGGAAATGGTTTTCTCTTCATAACATTAAAAAATATAATTAAATGAACTGGGAACTTCAGAGACTCTTAAATACGATAACCCTTATAGTTCAAAAATCAGCAGCTGAGCTGGTCTGAAAGCAGTCTGCATATGGAAAGTGTGGCCTGGGAAAAGGCAGCTTGCAGCCCAGTCTAATCCCAATACTCCATTTAAGAACTGTTGAGATCATTATACTGGAGCTGGAGAGGTTTTTTTTTTTTCCTGTGAACTTCTTGGGACTTTTCCAGCCAAGTCACTTACGTTCTTCCTCAGAGGAGCTAGAACAGTGGATCTAAAATTCATCCACCTATTGAAAACTTCATACATTCTTCCAGTTTTCATGGCACCAAGTCTGCACAGCACAACATCCTTTCCCCCAAAAAAGCTACAATCTCTTCACTGCTACAGCCTGGGGGTGCTTACATGCTGTGAATATTATCCATTTCACTGACAGGGACATTGCCATTATTAAAGATGGAAACCAAACCGAATTTGTAACATTTTTTTTGAGTTGATTTAATATTGCACTTTATTGATAAAGACTTAATGCATTCTCAGATCCTGAAACTCTTGCCAACAAGTGGAGACAACTGTTGGGTAACAGCTCAAACATCAGGTTTATTTAGAAAATTAATCAAACCTGCAGCAATTTGCTGATGGATGGGTTCCAATTCTGTTTTATTAAACAAGGAAACACAGGAGAAGGCAAACTACAGCCCAGGCCTGTGAAAAGCACAGCACTCACAGATACTCATCACCTCCACTCCCACTGCAGGCCATTCACAATATGGATTATGGAACATCTTTGAGGCTTGTGTCGCTAAATACAGATTTGCAGAGCACTCAAGGCACTACTGAGTCACCTCTGGTATTCATCAGTACTTGTGGTTCCTATATTAATATTTCCCTGGTCTAGCAAGTCCTACTGTGATGTTAACACAGTTCTCATGGGGCACCCATACATACTTAAAGCTTATTAAGAGTAAGTATTGCATTATTTCCAGGCAGATCCCTTTAACTAAATATGTCAACTAGCTTTTTAGGAATGTCTAAAGGAGGAACATCTGTTAATTTTACACTTCCCTCCTTCTTGGTTACAGTTTCCCATCGTCTCAACATAACCCAAACAACTGTCCAAATGGCTAAAAGTTCTATCCAAAATTGATATGTACCACTGGGAACACTAAGGAAACCTCTCCTGAATTTCTCAAAGCAAAATGAAGCTGACAGACTGATAAGGCCACAAGGGAGGATGCAAAATTTTATCTACTGGAACAAAATCTGCAAAACATTACAATAATTATTCCCAAACTGGAATGGGCGTAAGGCAAGCAGCTGCTGTGTATCAGATTGGCCTCAGACAGACATGTATTTCCAAATTAGGCAACTCCCTGATTAGCAAGCAACGCTGTGTGGCCATTCTAAATTACATTAACTCCTCTAGCTCACCTAGCAAGTACAAATGACTGGTTGATATACATCTCTAAGCCATCTGCAAACAACTAAACAGCTGTCCACGCTTCTCACAGCTGTGATTGTGCCTCTGCATGCACTGGTGACAGACATCAAATGAAAGACGGTGGAGAACTGACGGCATCTGGATTTTAAAGAGTTTGGGTGGCCAACTCTTCCACAGATGGAAGGGGCACAGCGTTCACTGGAAGTTGAAGAAGAAGAGAGAGGCACCTTTGCTTATTACTGTGATGCAGACAGGCCTGATAGCCCAGAAAGCAGAGTCAAACTATGTGCAGAAATGAAAAATAATTAAAGCATCCCATTTAATAGACATTTATAAAGCACCTATTTTATGAAATACATAAAGTCTATGTATCTTATCTTTACAAATATAAATGTGTCTTACTGTAAGGATCTTGACTATTCACAATGCTACAGGAGGGCATAAGCCTCATCCAAGGTGACCCCAGTAACATTCTTAGTCATAAGTCTCAGGGCTACATCAGACACTTCTACAGCTTTCATAGGTGCTCTCATAAAACCACCTTCAGTGACATTTAGTCAAGGTGCTCAACTTCTGGGCCATTCTCAGCAAGAACTAAACATGAGCTTAACTCTAACCTTTTGTGCAAACATTGTCCTGAACTGGGACAGGAAGCATTCTCCAAATTAATTTAATGTAATGTAGACATTAGAAATAATGTCTAACCTAAATTTTAACATGCCTATTACTGAGTTTTATGACAGCAAAATCACTACCTTAGTACAGTGAGAAGTGGGTTTTAAGTACCAGTCTCATTTGCAAGCAAGAGATTTTAGGAGTTGCTGTATTAGTCCAGGTCAGACACAGCTAAACTTTCCTCCCTGCTATCACTACTACCAAGGAATCTATTGCTTTACATATGCACAGGAGCTGCTGTTCTACGGGCTAATCCACAACACATCTGGCTAGTCAGAGCCAAAGACAACAGCTTTGTGATAGAATTTGCAGAGTTATCTTTGCATTGGCAAAGAATATTCCTGGTCTTTGGCCACGAAATGAAAAGACAACAGCAATCATCGTGCTATTTCAACACACCACTGGCTAAGAACTAAGAACAGATTCTACATTTCAAATGTACAAGGTACTCAACAGAAGATACTCTAGACTAAAAATTCAGGGCTTGCTTTGTTATTTTCCAAGTCTAATAGCATTAAGATGGCTACATAAAATAGTTAATGGGAATGAAGCCCTTAATTATTGCAGAAAGTGATGTCATGCATATTTAGAAACCAGATAATATCGATTCTCTGGCACTAAAAATTTCTTTGAACTAACAGCCATTAGAAGCTATAATTTCAGAAATAAATAGTTATACAGTCATATTTTTCTTTTAAAAATTGGCTATGGAGTCTTACAACTTGCATCTCAGTAAGTTCTGGTTAGTAGTCTAGGATAGGTGAAAAAAAAAAGGAGAAAAAAGGCTGTCTGGGTCTTCAATAAAGAAAAGATAATGTCTCTAGATTAAAAAAAAGAGACAACCAAAAAACCCACAAACCAAAATATTGAAAAAAGAAGATTTCCTCTGTAGCTTCTTAAGCAGGGGTCAGTAGGTCAGGGGAGTGAAGACGACAGACATGTTCCCTGAAGAATCCATGTGCACTAGAGGATCCTGACTGCCTTGGACAGAGCTCACACACAGCTAAGCTGTTTGGTAGCTTTCCCTGTCTAATTCAGCTGTGGATCCAGCTGGGCAGCACTCTGAGCAATGCAACCCCTTCATTCCCAAACACATGCAAAACTGCTAAAGGCAAGTAGAAAACATAAAAGCTGAACCTGGAGCTGACCAAGAAGCTCAACATCTCAGGGAATGACCCCATCACCTGTAAAGGCAGCAAACAAGGACTGGGACAAACAGCAGTTATGCAGCAAACAAGAAAATGTCAAAGATCATGACAGTGGGTGCCAATGAGAAATGGGAGTCAGTGCAGAACTGAAAAGAGGTGTAAGATATATGGATTAGTCAAAGATGTTTCAGAGTCTCTGAGAGGAAAAGTGTCTCCTCACAGATGATGCCACAGGGGTCACAAGCTACTTCAATGGCTTTTATTTTCTCATCAACAAGAATTCATCTCTCCAGGATTCAGATTCATTCATGTGACTTGCATCTAAAGGCTATTTCAGCTGTTTCTCTGGCAAAGTGAATGATGGTACTACTGTCTTTTGAACTACTTCATCCTCACCTGTGATAGCTTTGCTGGTCTAGGTTGCATTCCATCACCATACTCCCTTGTGCTGACATTCAACAATTAAATAAAAGTTTTAGAAGAGAAAGGCTTTCAATTTCTCTCATGATGTAAGACATGCTCCAGCAAATGTTTTGTGGAGGCCTGCAGGCAGCACTGTGCATTTGCTACCTTGAGACACAAATAACAGAAGTGGCTCAGACTGCGCTTTTATTGCAAGTGCCTGCTCTTGCAGTTTCCTTTTCTATGAGCAACCATCAGAAAGAAATATCGAGCTGACATTGATCCATCACTGCCACCCAGCTAAGGTCTTTGCAGAGATCCTGCTTGGAAAAGCTGATGCTTCAGGCCATAGGGTTTACCTTTGCCAATGGTGCAGAGCTTCTGCCAGAGCTGTTTTGAGTCTCCAAATGTGGAAAAGAGCTGGGTGGAGTTCCAGAGAAGTACCCTAAAACCATAAAGAATCACAATGATCCCCTTTTCTAACCCTCCTTGTACAAATACCACCATAACTCTCCCAGAGAATGGAGTAATTTTTCCAGGACTGACATTTAGAGAGCTATCCAGTCCCATGCAAACAACATTAAGGTATGGGCAACCATTCAGGAAATTACATCTTACTACCAAGCCTGAATTTGTCTCACTTCCATTGACAGCTACTGATCCTTGTTATGTCTTTGTCCAGTCACAGTGCTGAAATCTGCTGGAAAAGACACACAGTGAGGGCCAAAGATCCTGCAGCTTAGGGACTGCACAGTGGGAAGACAGAAAGCTGCTGTTACACAATCACAGCAAAAAGAAATTCAGCATTGCAAACCTGAGATCAATTTCTTTAAATAATGCTTGTGATCAGATCCATGCATTGATTCCCAGAGAAGTGTAACACGCGAATTGGGAAAAAGTGAGGTATTCAGAAACATAAAGTATTTACTAAAATAAAACCTTTATCCAAACCAGACCCATAAGATATTTTTTGGAGAGCAAAAACTGTCTAAAACAGTTTTTTGTTGAAAATCCATTTCACTACCCATGAAAAACAGTTTTGATGGAAAAATTTCCCATCAGTTTTTCTAGCACCCAGTGGGGGGCAACTTAATCTTCTTCCATAAAAGCACGAAAGACAGGAGACCATAATTTAGTCATTTAAGAATTCATGGAAAAGACTTAGGAGCATTCAGCACTTCTACAAACAGCAAATATGCTATGCCTGTCACTCTTCTGTTGACTTCCTGATTGCTGGTGTCCCACTCCTCTGAGCCAACCCTGAGCAGCAGACACCAGATGCTCTTTAAAGCCAGGGTCAGCTGCAAAGGAAAAGCAACCAAAAGAGCATAATCCTGCTCTGCTTCCCTGTACAGTCAACTTTTATGCAAAGCAAATAGCCTTTGGCTCGTTTTGTCAACCTGGTAAGGAGTGGGCAGAAAGGGAAAAAAAAATAGAAGAGATGAAAACAGGTGCAGAGCACATGAAGGGAGAAGGAGAAGTCCAAGGAAAAGATTTATTAGAAGCATGGATAGTAAAGAAAAAGAAATGAAACCAGGAGAGAGAAAAAAAGTAGGCAGAAAATAAAGAGGATAGAGGATTGAAAGAAAGATAAGGCAAGACAAACACATCAAAGGCAGTATTATAAAAAGACATAATGTATTTTACTCAGATAGCTCCTCATTTTCCAGCATGAGAAATTTGATAAAGTGTTTAGCAAAGGTATGAAATTGATGGACAACCAGATGGTACTTCAAACACATGGACACGTAAAGAGCAATAAGAGACCAGGCACAGAGATTACATAATCTTGCAAAAGCTGCCTGTCAAGGAACATGATAGTGACAGGTAAAACTAGGAGACAGGAGGCATGTAATAAAAGCTTAAAAAGGCACAAGAGAGGAAAGCATACTCTGTGCAAGTATAAGAATCAATCATGAATGTGACTGCAGTATCAGACTGTTCTGTTTTAAAGATTTATTCATTTCGAGTACACAGACGTGTACTTAGAAATACGGCCGAAGATTTAAGATTCTCTAACAGAGAGGTTTTTGAAAGGGCAAAGGCAAAGCAGAAATAATTTCTGTCTTCTAATAGCAACTACTGAAATGGAAAAGGAAAAAGAATAGGAACATTTTAGCTGGCATCACAGGATGTAAAACCAGAGAGATCTTTATCAGACACTGACAGAGAACTCTTGCATAATTGGAAGATGCAAGAAATCCTTTATAGTGAAATTTGTTAGACACTCAGAGCTTTGATCCTGAGGAACTGGAAATGCTCTGCTAGTATGAGAGTAACAATTAGGTGTAAAAGCTTCTCAACTGCTCCACAAATCAATTTAACCAAAACAATCGAACCATACAGTTTATTGTGTTGGCTCTGAACTCAGGCAACCCACAACATATATGCAATTAATGCTGGCACATTTTACAGCCATCTGAAGATTAAGGATATAAGTTAACTAAAGATGAAACTACCTGCTAGGCTCTGGAATCCATTCTGAACGCTGCTGTGTAATGTCAGGCACATTCAATGCAATATAACAGTGACCATGCTAAAAAAAAATTACTTTTTTAACAAGGCATGCAAGATGAAGCAACAAATAGAGGAGCACAATTTAATGATTTGTGATTTACAAAGCTGAAAGCCAGAGATTAATGTGATGTAGAACTCCCTTTAAAATACACATATTATCCTGTGAAATATTCTTACAATGACTTGCAAAAAAGAGATGGCTTGTAAGGAGAGACTGGAATAGTAAGAGGCAAACCCAAGAGCATATAAAAAGGGAGGAAGCCCAAGATATGGAAGAAATTATGAGGAAGAATGAACCTATATCATAAAGCCAATTTCAGTGACAAATGATGATGGTTCATAGACAAGTATGTCAGTAGTAAGGGGCTGTCTTGGCAGAAAACCATACAAAGAGAATTGCTTTGTTATGGAGCACCCCACTGCTGAGGTCCTCTCTAATAATAAAGGCCCAAGACACTATGGAATACAAATTAATTTTAGAAAGCTATGTCTCATTAAGGGTGCAGCACAAGGGAGCACTTGCCAACCCACCCTATTCCATGTATCCCTGGAGGAACTACATTCCTATGCAGATGTAATACTTCTATCTGTGTTTAAGGAGTACACAAGACATACTCAAGTCAGGACTCCAAGGCTGCAGTTTTCATGTCTATGATTTGGGAACTAAAAAAATAAACACTTTTTTCCTTCTCATTTTGTCTCAAACTGAAAATAAATGGGCTACCTTTTCAATTTACAGCACACAATTTTACATACATAAACACAGTTAAACACATCAAATTCGAGAGCAGAACTCTGACAGACCCTTAGGTCTAGCCGTATAATTGAGTATCACCTTGATTACACTGTCAGAAGCAAATGAACAGGCTCCTCACCCTACTGATATTATTTATAAGTCACTCTTGAGAAGGAAAAGAAATGAACAATTATTTTTAAAAGTTATTATATCTTTAAGTAGCACAGAATAAAATATGCTAGCTTTTAGTATTTCAGTGGGGAATAGTAATAAAACAAACAGTTTAATCTTTTCATGATCTCCTTCAGTTCTCCTTAGTTCAGTTTTCTAAGGTTTATTTCAAATAATTTATTGAAGAGGAGACAGAACGTAAAGAATGCCCTTGTTAGGCCTCTCTGGTAAAACACAGTTGCATAGTATTGCTGTTTCATAAGCAAACAATATTTACAACCTTTCTCCATCTACTGGAACTGGTGACAGAAGAAGCGTTTCTTCCCATCAGTCTTTGAACTAAAAAACATTCCTTCCAGCAGGGTGGTAAGCACTTACCTCAGTAATTTTCAGCCTATCCTGGCTGAAGAATTACTTCTAATTACACTAATGTGGCCAGTGCATGAGACAGTAGATATAATGCTGGTTGACTTAATATGGTAAATTTTAAAAGTTCAGGTTTCACCTAAATGGTTTGGGTTTTCTCCTCCGGGTTAAGAGAATTTGTAGTTCTCAAGAGAATTACATTCTGAGATACTACATCTAAATGCAGTCATGAAAAGCAGGATAACCTGAGGGGTCCTTCACCACTGCTCATCCACATTCAGGACCTGGTCAAACTGTACAGTGCCTGACCTGTGGCCAAACCATCCAGATTTCTTTTGGTGTTTGGGACACCAAAACACTCTGGACTGAAATAAGGAGAGAGCTGGTCATGAATGAAATCACATCCTGCTATGGAATCAAGACACAGCACAGTAAAGTCTATTTGGACACAACCAAAATATTTAGCCACCTCCTTCCTAAAATTGCCATATAATGCCCCTAAACTGTGTGATACAATGGATACATTTGGCTTTAAACCTTATCCTTTAGCAGCTATGCCTTTGTGGAAGTTACAAGAATTAAATGTTACTGCAAGATATAGTACTGATAATTAACATCTTTCTACATTTTATATTCTCTTGCCTCAGCACCATTCTCCTTACACAGACTGCATTTATTTCTGAAGCACCCTGAAATTCTTTCCTTTGCAAGACTCTAAGGAAAAAGCACTGTGATGGTAGTGAATGGTAACACTGTAGGAAGCAGTCCTGCATTAGTAAGGTGGCAGATTACATGGACTGCTCAATCTTTTCCATATCTGATTTCTATAAGTCAATGATTGTATTGTTCACTCTCTTCTGTACCAAAGGGGTCATCAAGTGACTAGTACTCAAATGCAGCTGAAAGGGCAGGAGTGGGGCTTGTCTTGGAATGAATGCTGTTTCTGTGCAGGTTAGCTCTGCAGAAATCATTGGGAAGTGGAGAAGTCATTGGGCTATCCCTTCATAAAGGCCTAACTCTTCATCAGCCTGGCTCGTGGTGTGAGGAGGCAGAAGTCACTTGAAACTCGTCATCTCACATGACAAAGCACCATGGGCTCCATCAAACAAGTGTGGCACAAGAATGGGTTCTTTCAGGCCTTTGCTTACATGAGAAAAGTAGAAAGTGTCCTCTTCTCTTACCAGGAAAAGAGACTCTCAGAATGCAGACACTGAACTAATCACTTTTCTCTCCCTTTTTGCTGAAAATGTCCTTGCGCTTTGTGACATAGCATGAAGGGGGACAGCACAGAAACATATCTGCATCAATTAGTGAGCTCCAATGGAGTTAACACACTAAGCCACACACTGCCCAATATTCTAATAACCCAAACTAACATAAACCATTTTAAAAACAAAATACCAGTGGAACCAGACCAAACCATTGTTTTATCAAAAGCAAGCCATTCTCCTAAGGACTATATACCAAAAGGAGGTGTTCCAGTCCACCAGGCTGCAGTTAGCATTGATGCAGATACAGTTTTGTTCCTGAAGATTTTCTTCTTGCTGTGTCACTTCCTACTGCAGAGATCTGAAGACAGCACTTGTATGAATATCACTGTATATAATGTTGCAGATAACCAGAGGGTGTGCAGAAATCTGCTTGTGTAATCAATAAACTTGGAGGATCAATGCAACCTTCAATGAATTAATACTTCACCACTTTGTAGGGAAAGCTGTACAACTTGAACCAAAGCTCAATGGATTTATTGTCTTTGCACTGTCTGCAGTGAGCTCTGAAGGAGACACAGTCGTGAGGCTGAAAGATGCAAGACTCAACAAGGCAAAAAGCCTCTCCTCTAATGACAACACTCAGTGGCCCAGCTAAAGTGGCTGTCCTAAGCAATACCAGGGACTCATGTTATTTTGCTGCTCCAGTCCTTGAAGGTCAAATTCATTCCTGTTAATTCAGTTTAAACTAGTTACTTAACACCACCAAGTGCATAGCTGAACCCGTCCACCAGCCATAGCTGAACACACAGGCAGCAGAGCAGTCTAGCACCTCACCAGAGCAGAACTAGCAGGCAGAAACGTGGCTCACCAGGGAATGCAGTTGGACAGCCTGCCTGCTGTAAATCCTGGATTTTGATAAACATAGAGAACTAGATTTTCAAAAACTGCTGAAAGCCAGGCCTACATGACAGACCCAGGAGCAATTCTTGAGTTCCTAAGGAAGGCAGCACACCCCAGTCATGTCTCAATGAATAGGGCTCAGAGATGCACTAACCTCCCTCTCCCTCCCTCACTGAGTTAGTTTCTGGGTGCCTGGAACAGAAAATAATTATGGCAGGTTCTGGAAGGCTGAAATCTCTAGCCCTGAATTAATTCATGCTTATCCATATGTAAATTTAGTGTGAATGCTCTCAGCACATTTTCCTCATTAGAATTCCACAAAAGTTTAGGAAAACAATTGTTTTAGTAAAGAAACAAATGTAGCTACAATACTGAATTAAGTCTGTAATGAGAGAATTCTTCAACTTCAGTGTTTAATTTGCACATCAGTACAAATCTGGAGGGGAGCCCAAAGCCAAAACTATTACCAACAGATCTTAAAATATGTAAAAGGCAAGACTTGTCATTGATCACAGAACAAAAACCTGAGTACAAGGGAAGAACCTGTTACTGAACTGAATGCTCCCACATCAAGGCTGGCCCCATTCACAGAGGGACACATCTGAATTTGCAGTGGGATGGCCGTGCCCTTCTCATGCACTTGAGGGCCAAAAAGGGAGGGGAGAAGTCAAAGTCATCTCAGACCACAAATGAGATTCATGTCTCAGAGATACAGCACAGTGTGTGTGAGCCATTACAAAAAAATGAGGCATCTGCCCTTCATTGCAAAGGGGCTGTCATAGGTGAGGTTTGTGACTTAAAATTTGTGACGGCCTGCACTGGAAAAGCAGAGCATGGGGCATGCAAAACTGCCTGACTCACATATCCTTCTGGTGCAAAATTCTTAGGATGTAATTTACTTCACATCCGTTCTGCGAGATAATGTGATGCACCTCAAAATTCAAACTAAATATTACAAACTGTGTAAAATACAGATTTTGATTTTTACCCACATATGAATCGTGTACAGTCACAGTGAACATTCCTCCCTAGCCCCAAGCACCTGTCAGTTTCCCAAGCCACAAGTGGTCAATGCAGGTTACCTCAAACAAGAGATGGACAGAAGGAAGTTCTCACCTTGAATCACCTTCTGGAAGGCTCTCTTACTGTATCCACTCAGAACTCAGAGGAAATGTTAGGACATATGCTACAACAGGTAGTAACACTACTTCAAACTAATACTAAGTTATTAAATATAAACACAGTGGCTAGAGCCTTTTCAAACCTAGATAACAGCTAATTTGGTCTGAATAAGAAAAAGTTCCAATGAGAAACCCTTGCCAACACCACAGATTATTCTTCTGGAGAAAAGAAGAACATCCTCTATATTATTATAGTACTTTTCTCCTAGGAAAGTTGATTTAGGAGAAATGCAAAGCACCTGAAATAGAAATTCTAGATGCTTTTGTTCCTTCTCTGGTGAGAGTCTACTTAGTCAAAAAGCAAACAAAGTCATACTCAGAGTTCCTATGCCATCCTTCAAGCCAATAAAAATAAAGATGCCAGTTTGCACAGGCTGTAGCAGATGATGTACAAGCCCACAGGAGAAGCCCAGAGCTGTGCATTTCCAGGGAATGCAGATGTCACAGCTCCACCTCACCCTTCTGGATGTGCAAGCAGTGACCTCAGTACCAGCTCCCCGAAAGCAAAGGCTTTCCATGCGGTGATGGGACTGGTTCAAGTTGCACACTTGGTCTGTGCTGTCTGGTGCCCTATAAATAAATCCTGGAGAGTTGTATTTTAAGGCTTCCACAACAAGCTCTGATACAATACTACCCTGGTTTTGATCTGGGGGTGGTGGGAAGGAGGTCTGTGAACCCTCCTTCAGCTTCAAGCACAATATAGTTGCTATAGTTGCCTATAGATTTTAACATCAGCAGGCACCACACGAGCAAAGGGACATTGGCATGCACTGTAGCAGAAAACAGGAAATATAATTAAACACAGAGCCATGAAGTAAGACCTTTGGCAGGAGAAAGAGAGCCTTGGGAAGAAAGCGGCAAGGGCAAAGCACTATGAAATGGCACAGTAACGTGGTTAAGAGGGGGAATGAAGCACAGGGGTAGAGATGAAGTAACAAGAGTGGGGGTGAGAGGAGCACAAAAAGCAGCACAAAGAGGCAAAATGACAATGAGACAAAGAAGGCAAAGCATACAAAAGAGAAGAATGTATAACAGGGGAAAAAGACTCCCTTAGGAGTAGGATCGCTCTTAGGAGTAACAGTTATTTAGTAAGGGCAGGAACCACATTGTTGTGCAACAGGATATACTTTTCTGTATAAGAAGAGTTTAAGCTTCTATGAAACCTCAAAAACATCTGTGGGAGGAAAATAATTTTAAAAAAAGGAGTACCATCATATTTCTTTTGACTTTTAAATTGCTTTTTAGGTCATATTTCACCCTCCCCTCTCACCCTCCAAGTATTTTCCAGTATGGAATTTTCTTCTTCCCACTCCAGGATTTGGCGTGGGCAGAGCACTGCAGATGCTGCTGAACTCAGAAACCAAGAAACTGATTCATTCTTCCCTTGAAACTTGTGCTGTCATTTAGACTGGGAGCAAGCAAGTCAAAGGCTGCAAATCGGAAACCTCAGCCATAATTTTACCCAGCTGGGACATCTGCTTTGTCCCAGCATTAACAGTGGTACCAGAGGGAGAGTAAAGGTAAATCCGGTTCTGAATCTCTACTACTTTGCTAAATTTTTAAGAATAATTATTTTTCCTTCTGTTACAGCAAACTTATGCTCTAAAACCCCTCTCAGTTTTGACTATGTGCAGAGGGCAGGTTTTCTCTAAGGTAAACCCAAGATCATTATTCAACTTCACTGAACAAAAATCCTTCAAATGAAGACAGCCTCATCCAATCAATCAGCAAAGTCCTCCAGTCTCACTGATCGTGTTCCACAAGTCCAGATTAATTTCTGAAAGTTTTCTTTCATTGCAGCCTCTGGTACTGTACAAACCCAGTGCTGGGTATCAATTCAGTACTTGGAGAGGATTCTCAGAAAAAATCCTACAGAGTCATATGACATAAAAGAAGCCGCCCCCAAGATAATTGATGCAATGTTCACATTTTTAAAACCTGAGGCCACTTCCAGTAAGAAACTTTCCCTCCTTACTTCGTCATAGACTTCAAAACAAACCAAAGCTCTAACATTTTAAAAGGTTAGACACATTTTTACTCCCACCATTTCTTAATAAAACACCACTTGTGTGGGAAAACAGCTTAGTGCATACTTTAGAAACAGGCAAACCATTAATTGATCCAACATGTCGGCAGTTTTAGAGAAACTCGCTAGACAAGAATAAGTGATGCTGCATCTTAAGTTTTAAAACAGCCTGAGCTTTACTTTGGCATAAGTATGCCAAACTCCTGCTGCTTTATACTGCTTAGTATATAATCTATGATACTTAAAGTTGCAAGAAGTATAATCTGAACAGCTACTAAACCATGTGTAGGTTATAAAGCACAGTTTTAAGAAGCTCAAGAGGTTAGGAGTTGCTTGTCTCACAAAACCAAAGGAAAACACTAAACCCCACCTGCCCCCCCCACCTTCCACCAACCCTACCAAAACCCTACAATTTTTTCCAATACAAATGGTTAATCTCTGAAAAAGACTGGACATGAGAGGTTCCAAAAGCACTGCTTTTGCATCAGCAGTATTACAGCACTATAGCTGGGCAACAAATTGCTTCTCAGCACATCCATGCTAGCTAGTTTACCATGGAAATTTAACGTGTCATTAGAATAACATCCTGTTTTGCAGCATTACTGTGTTTCAATTTACCCCTAACTCTGCTAAGATTCAACTGGCATGAAACAGCTGGGCATGATTATTCATTGGATGAAAACCAAACTGAGGTTTCACAATAGGTGGCACTTTGTCTCCGTGGCACAGGCAGCTGGTATACAAGACAAGTGATCCCTGGCAGAAAACAATATCCCTAAATATAAATCTGGTGAACTGTTTTTAAAACAACATCATTTCAGATCAAACACTGGTACAAAAACTGGAGTTTTTTTGGGGGCATAAGCCAAGGTTTAGGTTGTTTCCAGCGACTGGATATTCACTCCATTCTAGTCGACGAGCACATGTTGGGACCCGAGCACCCATGTGCTGACACTGCAAGCCCAAACTCCATCAGAACACTCACCTGGAACAGTGAAACACTCCCCCATCCCGGTCCTGGACAACGTGTCTCCTGTTCTCACCAAATCAGATACTCGACATTCCTACTCGATCTCACAGCTTTTACACTATCACAGCCGAGACCGTGGACACCGTGTTCCCTACTTTATTGCACCTCCTGATAAGCCTGCACCACAACGCTCCACTCCTCCTCTTCCGAAGCTCTCAATCACGCTCCATCACCTGCCAGAGGACTCTCAGGACTCAACAAAACACCGGTGCCCCACAGTGGGCTCTGCGTCCCATCCATTCCTCTGACTAGACCCAAACTTTACATCTCCCAAACTTTTCATCCCCGGAGCACCGGTGTGCGCTGCTACGGACGTGACAGCAGCACATCCATCCTTTGCCACGGCAGCACGGAGAGGTGCCCCACGGCCCCCACGACGGGCACCGACCACGGAGTGACACCCACAGCCCACCCCGCTCCCGGTCAGGAGGTGCGAGGACACCTTCCCGCAGCCACCTCCACGCCAAGGATGCGGGACAGCGGAGAGGGCTGCAAAACGGGGTCCGTCCATCTGCCTACGCTGAGCACAGCCCTGGGGGTGGCGGAGCTCACCTGCGTGGGGCATGGTGATGGTCTCGTTGGCGTTGCTGGAGCCCATGTTGTAGATGACGACGGCGGAGGCGTTCTGGGCGGCGGCGTGGCGGATCTTGTCCTTGTAGGTGCAGTTTCCCCGCGGGATCAGGGCCACCCAGCTCTTGCCGGGCGCCGGGGCGTTGAAGCGGGTGCCGGGGTCGCAGGCGAAGCGGTCGGCGGGCGAGGCGGAGACGGCCACCTGCCCGCGGGCGTCCTGCTTGGGCGACTGCTCGCCGTACCGCCCGCACTCGCTCTTCTCGCTGCGGAGCTCGCTGCTGCCGGCCGTCGGGTCGGCGTAGGTGATGTTGACGAAGGCCGTGTACCACTCCTCCTTCTCGGCCACGGTGAAGTCCAGGCACAGCAGATGCACGAAACAAAAGGACAGCAGCCATGTTGAGAGCGCCAGGCTGCGGCACGCTTGGATCACAGACATTGCCATCTTCATCTGCCGGCCCCCCCC